>JABWTJ010000437.1:412657-708583 GCA_016801875.1 Solanum sitiens | reverse complement strand
CTATATCGGTCTTTTCTCTCCTTCTTCTCTCTATTTTTTCTACTTCCAAACTCTCTCTCTTTTCCCTAATTTAGCATATAATTAGGTATAAAAGATGAGGAGATAACCCAATAAGTAACTCAAGGTTATCTCCTTCACACCCCCAAGAAATTGAGTTTTTAACATTGACCCACGAAATTTATAATTTTAGCAAGAATAGTCCAAAACTCCCCTTTAAAACTTAGCCAGAAATTTGACCCAGACTGGGATTACGCAACCTGTGACGGTCCGTCGTGCCTACGACAGTCCATCCTGCACTTCCGTCACGACGGACAGAGAATTGCTCTCAGTACCCAATTCTCAAGAGTTGAAGTGTTTTGAAACGGAACCTCACAACGGTCCGTCTTGTCTGTGACGGTCCGTCCTGCAGGTCCGTCACAGACTTCAGAGAATTGCTCTCAGTACCCAATTCTCAAGAGTTGAAGTGTTTTGAAACGGAACCTCACAACGGTCCATCATGTCTGTGACGATCCGTCCTGCAGGTCCGTCACAGAGTTCAGAGAGTCGATTTCAGCACTGAAATATAAGAATTCCAAGTGTTTGGAACGAGACACCCTCGACGGTCCGTCGTGCCCATGACGGTCCGTCGTTGGATACGTCGTCTCAGACAGTTTTTCCAAAATTAAAATCTGCTGCTCAAAACGACTAAGCAGGTCGTTACAGCAAGGCCACAACACAATTATATATATATATGTTTGTGTGTGTGTCATTTATAAAATATCATGACAGTAACAAAATGTGAAGAACTATCTAGCCCAGGCTACTTATGTCACCCAAAAAGGACATGGTAAAAGAGACGATCTGGGATCATATGTGAGCTCTTAAACCTGGAAGAAGCCTTCACAACTAGTTTAAGGAGGTGGATTGGAGCTATAATGCACTCCAATCTAGGATAGTCTGGTCAAACAAAAGTAGGGGAATCAGATTGGAGGAAAGGAAGAGGAAGAGAACAAATACTAGCATAAACCAAGACATGGGGTATCCTTCCAGAAGACATGAACAAAAATTAAATGCACAATAGTCAAAACACACCATAAAAGAGTACACAACTGCAAGAACTAAGAGATGAGATGACATTAACTGAGAAGAAAAAGCATACAAATATCAATAAAATGAACTATACTTAGACTTCTTTGGTGAGGATAGGAAGACACGAACATATTATCTTGAATGTTGATGATCCATGGCTTAAGGGAGTGGAACTTATTGTTGATCCATAGTGGTAATATTTTTTCAGGTTGAGGGTGGAGTTAGACTGTAACAGAGAGGCTGATTAGGAAATGGGAAACCCTAGCTTTAAGGAGATTGTATTGGGAGTTTTTCGGGGGCAATCCGGATGAGCTACCCTTTTATTTGTTTTGTTTGTTAATTTATCCGTGACATAAGCAAGATGAATATTCTAATGCTTTTGAGATTCATTTTAATAAAACCCCAAAAGTTATTTTTAAATAAGTTTGCATTTTATGATATATTAGAATCTTCAAACGGGCCAGGATGATGTAATGTGTGAATATTAAATAATCCAAATGTGTCACATGAATTCACACTCAAAACGTAGAAGTATTTATGTATCATAAATTAGATTAGAAAAAATATTATTGAGTACATTCTCTTATTATATGAGATTTTTCGTGAAAAGATATTTTCAGAAAACGCAATAAATATGTTTTTCTTTAAATTTAATTATTGTTTAACTTTTTTGAAATTAATCCACCAAATTTAGCTATACCGTTGTTATAACTTTATTACTTTGAATGTCAATGTTCTTTGTGTAAATTTTGTAATTTGATTGAGTAAAAACATTTAGGGTCTATAAAGAAAATTAATTTAATTAGGGACATCCCAATGTGCCTCTTAAATTTGGTTTTCAGGAAAAAAGAAAGATCAATACTGGCCATGTATCGATTTTACTTGCTAACATTTTCATTAATCATTACATGCATGTTTTCGTAAAAATTGAATCATTCAAATGAATCTAAAAAAAGTAAATGGGATATGGGTGCAATGAAAGTGTAAAGAGACTATTAAACAAAGATGCACAAACATAGATATTGTATCAGAAAGACATTCTTCACAATAACAACTTGACTAGACTCTATTTACAAATAGTAACCTAAATAAAGATTTATTTGTGCCGGAAAATCATGAATCAAAATGTTTGAATTCTCAAAACTGTAAAACAAGAGAAAAAGAGACAGAAGAGTAAATTATATATATATATATATATATATATATATATATATATATATATATATATATATATATATATATATATATATATATATAATGATATAGAGAAACATAACAAAAGACACGTAAATTTAGATGAGCCTCTTTTGCATGAGAGAAAAATGTGAAAAGGGGAGGAAAAACAAAAAACTTATGTTAAGTTTGTGCCATAAGATCAAACACAATCTTACATAAAAACAATACATTGTCCAGTATATGATGAGGGAAGGGAACCCATTGGCAGATTATATAAAAAGTACAGTTTTGAATTTCAACAACATGGATACTACGAGGAGAAGGATTAACAACAATTATAACTTGAATTGTTCATATTTAAGAGTATCACCAACTTGCAGATAATGGGAATGCGAAGGACACAACACAATTTTTCATATGTACATCATTAACAAAACATCATGAGGCTACTTATGGAAGCAAAAAAGGACACCTGGAAAGAGTCTTCACCACTAGATTACGGAAGTTGAGTGGAGCTACCCTACACTCTGATAAAGCACCATCCATAGAAACAAAAGCAATAGAATAATATGGAAGAAAAGGAAGTGGAAGAAAACAAAGGTGAGCATGAACATAGACATGGGGTATCCTACTAGATGGAAGATTCAAAGAGTAATGCAAAAGATGCGGAACCCACTATACAAAATAACAAATTTTCAAGATGAAAAGAGGCGATTTAAACAAGTAAGCAAATGTACAAAAGTCAATTGGATGAATGATACGCTAAAATTACACCTACCTAAAATGGTATAAGCGGTCGTATCAAGTAAAGAACCCAACTATTAGGTTAGGATCGATCCTACGAGGAAAATGGTTTAGACTTAACTTCAATGTACCATTACTTCTATTTATTCAAGTTCTTTATGAAAACAGGTAAATAAAAGGGGGGGGGGTTGTGAAACAAAAGACTTTTAATATCTCTAAGTAAAACCAGTCACAGGAGTAAATCTTTGGTGTTTATCAAGTTGTGAAAGAAACTAGGGTGTAAGTGTTCCCCATAGGTTCATAACGTCATATTCCTAGCTATAACAATTCTTCCCTAGTGTTTTGCATGCAAAATGATAAGTTAGGTATCTCTTAATACTTGGTCCGGCATTTAGAGAATTCCACCCCGTACCTTTATCCGGTTACGTGTGTCTGAGCTACTAACCCTTACCTTTACTTCATATTAAGCATCATATTCGATGTATGACTTAGTTATAACTTAGCACCAATCGAGACTAGCCTATTAGAGAATATCACACTAAATATATGTTGATAGTTCTTTTCCTATTAACTACCTCCTTGGTCCGTCAAGTAGCAATAAGGCGAGTTCTAAAGCGTGCACTCGTTAAAAAGACATCTAAGCAAAATAATTATCAATACATGCAATAAACTAATTGAGAATTGTTATTAAGCTAGGTTTACTTTGTTAATCACCAATGGTTCCCACAACCCTAGTAGTGGATTGAGTTACCCATGCATAGAAGAACACAATTCATAGTTGATAAACAATAAATCATGACTTACTTTGAAAATTCGAAGAAAATCCAGAAATTCAACTTGAAACAACAAGAAATCACTTGAAAACCAAATCCAGAAATTTGAAATAATGCTAAAGTTGCAAAACCCAATCTCCAAAAACAAAACTAAGAACAATAGTAATAGAATTCAACCCCAAAAACGATGTTTTACACCCTATTTGTAGAAAATATTGTCCTAACTTAAAAGGAATTAAAAAAAGGAAAGTTGTCCAAAAACGCGGATGTAATCGACGACCCCCACAGACAGTCCGTCGATGAAACGACGGATCGTCGACTGCCTCCGTCAGTCCAGACTTTTTTTCATCCTTCAGCTGGCATCTTCCCTGAATCAATCGATGGACCAACATCATGGTCCGTCAATGCGTCTACGGTTCATTGATGCCTTCTGTCGTTCCATACTTAGACTTTCTTCAACTTCGAGTACTGGGACTATCTCTGAATTTAATGATGATTCAATAGGATGGTTTGTCGATCAATCGATGGACCGTCGATCCTTCCCTATCCCCACATTTGGTTAGATTTCCCCGAGTTACTCCAGATGCCTAAACTATGAGTCGACAATCACCATCTATGGTTCGTCGATGGAACGATGGACCATCGATTGCCTTCGTGGGTCACCTCTGCACTAAATCTCAGTTGCCTTCTCCGTTTTGGGTTTGGACACCTTTCCTGCAAAATAAATATAAAAACATGTTAAAACTACTACAAAAATGCTCTAGACACACACCAATCTTAAGGAAAAAGCATTGAAAGTACCGTGAAACCATGGTACATCAATGAACAACACACACTATTGTTAGCTTAGGAGTGGGAGACACAAACACCTGATGTTGAATGATGATGGTCCATGGCTTGAGGAGGTGAAATATCTTGTTGATTCAAAGTGGGAATGTTTTTTTATGTGTGGGTTAGAGTTAGACTGAAAGTGAGAGGCGGAGAACGAAATGTGAAACCTTAGCATTAAGGAGATGTTGTTCGGAGTTCGTCACGGTCCGTCATGATCATGTAAAGTGTGAGTATTAAATCATCCAAAAGAGTCATATAAATACAGAATCAAAATTTTGAAATTTAGGAACAGTAATTTGATCAGAAATAATATCATATATATATTCTCTTATTATATAACAATTGACGTGCCTATGTATTTTTTGAAAAAGCAATAAAAATGTTTTTTCTATTTTTCTTTAATTTAATATTTTTATAATTTTTTCAAAAATTTTTGACATACTTTAGCTACACCCTTTTGTATTAATTCATAACTTTTGTTATAGCTTAATTACTTTGAATGTCGGTGTTTTTTGTGAAACTTTTGCAATTACTTTGAGTAACAATATTGACGGTCGATGAAGAAATATACTTTAATTATTATCTTCATGGGCCTCTTACATTAAGTATTCAAGAAAAAAGAATGAGATGATTAGAGACCATTGAACCGAACGTTCCGGGTTTTTTTTCAACCTAGAGAAAGTAATTAACAACGATATTAGTTTGAAAAAAGGTTCTGCTCATCATAGTTTTAAGGGGTGCTCGAATATTCTTAGAACCCGTTGTAAATATTATTGAGTTAATATAGCGTGTGATCGGCAATGTCGCGCTTCGAGCGTACACCCTGGGCAGGACTACCACTCGAGAACAATTGCTGGTCCCAATCGAACCCTTGGCCTGACTTACTTACTCAACAGAAGATTTAAATATAAGAAAGAATATTCAAATACGAGATAAATCAACAGTCTCAAAACTAAACTCAAAATATTTCTAAAATCAATGTTTTACTTAGTAAAAGTGGAATCAAATAATGAACATAAGCCAATGACGAGATAGTGACACATGAACTAACATCTGACTGACTATCTATGAAACCTTTAAAAGAATCGAGATAGATGTCGGTACAAGACCCACGACATCCTAATAAAATGATAATAGAACTGCTAGCAATAAAAGGAATCCTTAGGAAAGTAAGGAGGCTAACCACAAGAGTTTGATGCTCAACTGGATCAACGATGCGCTTGGTGCTGATCCTGGTTAATTGTGTTTGTAACATAATAAGATGCATGCGAAATTTTATCAGTACATTGAATGTAAGAGTATGTGAGGGAAATTCTAAAACAAGACATAATCTTGAAAGGAACTGAAGAATTTACCTGGCTCAACTCAACTTCACATAACTGAACTCATTCCAAAATAAAGCAATTTAAAACAAGTGCAGTATAAAGAAAAGTTGTTTAAAATTTGACTGCCAACTCTGTGCATTGTGGAAATACAATGATACTCTATATGTATGCAAAGATATAATATAACTATAAAATGCATGTTAAAATACTATTTAATTTGTGAATATAAAATACAAATACTTTTGGGAGTTTCTTTAACCGACAACCATCACTTAAGAGTTATTGTGATGATAAAGTGTATTGCCTCACGCTGTCTGAGTCGTCCTATACCTTGCCAAGGGTATAGAACCTGAACTACTAAGTGTATCCACTAGTCTATGCCTAAAACACTAAAGGAATCATATAAAAAGTCTGATCATTTTCTACCCATGGTGGCTACATGGATTTGGGGGGTTTGAGTTTTCTCAACTCTCCGCAATATTGATGCTCAATACTACTCAAAAATATGAAACTAGGTCTTATGTTTTTAACAAAATAATTCTTTTTGTTATTTGAGATAATTTCTCCAAACTTAGCTCAAAGAATACCTTGGAAATCAAAGTTTCTTTCTTGCTTAATTGTGATAGCATTTACTTTTTTCTGAAAACTATCTCAATGGTTCTTTGGATATCAAGGTTTTCTTTCTTGTTTAAATGTGAATTTTTTAAAAACTCTTTGGGATAAAATAGTCCCCATATACTCTTTGAAGAAATGAACTTCATTCTTTTAACTCTTTACTCCTTACTCAACTTTAACTTTTAAGTCTTAAAATAAAGTTACAAGCATTTGCACAATACTTATGGAAAAGAATCTAAGAACTTTCTACACCTGATTATTAATTTTCTTGAATTTGAATTTATGGATTCAAGGTTATGATTCATTTTTCTGGATGATTCCTATATTTATAAAAGTCATTTAGAGTAGTTATAATCAATAGAAGTGTTAGTACACTTTAGAAGGACTTAAATGAACTGAATGATTAAAAATGGGTCGAAAAAGATGATTCGGGCGCATCCCTAGCATGCCGTGCCAGCCCCAAGGGACGGGGTCTCAATTTTTATGCATTGCAAACGCACTGCACAAGCCTCTCTGGCGCAGATGGGGAGCACCGCGCCAGACCCTCCCCAGGTGAGTCTGATGAATTTTCAACTCGTTTTCTGATCTTAAATCTGTTTTAATCGATTCTTTTTCTCAATTCAGATACCCAAAACATGTACACCAGAATCTAACTTTAAAAAATTCTGAACATCACTAAAACGTCTCAATAAAACCCATCAATAACGTATAAGTTTAAGAATGAAAACAATTTAAGAACACAACTAAAGAACATCAAATTTTACCTCTTTTAGGATAAAAATTGCTGAATTAAACAACTTTGGCTCCTGGGTGAATGGACCCAACACTATGTGATCTCACATACTTCGTAGGATTGAATCCTTGACGAAATCCACAACCAAACTTGATCGTTCTTGACCATTCTTGATTCTTCTTCGTATATCTCCTCTTTTATCTTTTCTCTAAGTCGTAGCATACATTTCAATTTTTTGTAAACAGACCAAATTCTAATTTGACCCCAATAAAACTATTAAAAACATATTAAAATAATGAGTTAAGGAAAAGACTAAATTACCATTCCAAAATCCAATTTAGACTTTTCTTATTTGAACAGCCCAACTTCAAATGGTCATATCTAACTCAAATGAACTCGGAATCGCACAAACTTGACGCCGTTGGAAAGATTATTCCAAGATCATTGCTACAGTATCATGAAGAAAACCTAACTTATCCTGATATAGGAGTTATACTACTTTCAATTTGAACAAAAGAACAACTTAACTTAACAAAATCTTTCCTGTTTTTTATTCTTTCCCAAAAAGACTCTTTCTAATTCTAGTTCTTTCTAGTTAAGGGGTGTTACAATATCTCTCCGTTGGGAACATTCGTCCTTGAATGAGTTTACTTTTGATAGGCTAAGGGTGTAACATTTAACATTCAGCTTAAACACCCATCAAGAAATGCAATTACGACATGCTAACTTTTAAATATAAGAGTACTAAGAAGAGAATTAGCACATTGGTCTGAAATTTCTCAAATTTGAAGAGACGTGGATATCTCTTATTCATATACTCCTTGGATTCCCAAGTAGCTTCCTGAACAAATTTGTTCCTCCAATGGACTTTGACGGATGCTACTTTTTGGTTCTCAACTTGCAAACTTGGCAATCTAGAATCTGAACTGGAATCTCCTCACAAAATAAGCTATCATTGATCCCAATATCTTCAGTAGGTATGATCAATGAGGGATCTCCCATGAACTTATTCAACATGGAGATATGAAAAACCAGATGAACCACAACTAATTCTTGTGGCAGCTCCAACTAATAAGCTACGTTACCTACCCTTTTTGATATTCTAAAAGGGCCAAATTACTAGGGACTAAGCTTCCCCTTCTCACCAAATCTCATAACACCTTTCATGGGTGAAACTTTATAGTAAACCTAATCATCTACTTCAAATTCTAACTCTCTTCTCCTAATATCATTGTAGTACTTCTAATGACTTTGCACCATTTTAAACATCTCTTGAATCACTTTCACCTTTTCCATAGCTTGATGAACAAACTTTGGTCGTATCAACCCTGCTTCACAAACTTCAAACGATCCAATAGGAGATCTGTATCTTCTCCCATAGAGAGATTCATAAGGAGCCATTTCGATGTTAGAGTGGTAACTCTTGTTGTAAGAGAACTCGATGTGAGATAGGTGATCATCCCAATTGCCCTTGAAATCGATCACACACGCCCTCAACATATCCTCTTAGGTCTGAATAGTGCACTCTGCTTGCCTGTTTGTCTGAGGATGAAAGGCAGTATATAAGTTCACCTTTGAACCCATGTCTTTTTGGAATGACTTCAAAACTGTGCATTAAATTGCGTACCTCTACTTTAAATAATGAATTCCAGAACTCCATGAAGTATACCTACTTCTTGAAGATACAACATAGCATAATCTTTTGCAGAATGGGTAGTCTTTACCAGCAAAAATGGGTTGATTTTGTCATTATATTGACAATCACCCAAATAGAATCATGTTGCCTGCGAGATCTTGGTAAACCTGTGATGAAATCAATATTGATCATCTTCTACTTCCATTTCGGATATTCTATATTTTGAGTCATACCATCGGGCCTTTGGTGCTCTACATTAACTTGTTGCCAATTAAGACACTTAGCAATAAAGAATACTCATGTCATAATCCTTGAGTAATTCTAACCACCTTCTTTTTCGGAGATTAAGATCTTTTTGAGTAAACACAAACTAAAGACTCTTGTGATCAGTGAATCCATCTACATGAACACCATATAAATAATGATGCCATAAATTCAAAAAAAAATTACAGTAGCCAACTCTAAGTCATGGTTTGGGTAATTCTTCTCATGAATTCTCAACTATTTGGAGGCATAACCTATAAATTGTCATTTTGCATTAATATGCAACCCAAACAAACTCTAGATGTATCACAATGCATCATAATACACCACAAAACCATGAATACTTTATGGCAAGTCAAAACTAGGCAATAGTCAACCTCTATTTCAATTCCTAGAAGCTTTTCTCACAAGGTTCAGACCATTGAAACTTCGTTGTTTTATGAGTTAAGTTGGTAAAAGGACACAAAATGAATTAGAATCCCTCAACAAAGCTTTTATACTAGCAAGCCAAACCCAAAAAACTCTTCATGTCGGTTGGAGATGTGAGTCTAGGTCAATTCTACACTGCCTCTATTTTCGGGGTATCAACGTTAATTACCTCTCCAGACATCCTAAGAACGGCATAGACTCAAGCCAAAACTCACACTTAGAGAACTTGACATACAACTCTCTATATTTTAGAGTTTGGAGAACTATTCTGAGATTACTAGCATGATGTTCTTCAGTCTTCAAATAGATTAGTATGTCATTAACGAAGACGATAAGATACATATCTAAATAAGGTCTGAATACTCTATTCATAAGGTCCATGAATGTTGCAGGTGCATTGGTCAAACCATAGGACATGACCAGAAACTCATAATGACTGTAACGGGTTTTGAAAGCTGCCTTTGAAATATCACATTTCCTTATTCGTAACTGATGGTAGCAAGATCTTAAGTTTATCTTAGGAAAATAGGTGTCACCCTGAAGTTGATCGAAAAGATCATCAATCTTTGGAAGATGATACTTATTCTTGATTGTATACTTGTTCATCTGCCGGTAATATATACACATCCTATGAGAACCATCTTTCTTCCTCACAAACAATACTAGAGCGCCCTAAGTGAGACACTTGACAGAATAAAGCCTTTAACAAGGAGGTATTTAAGTTGTTTATCTAACTCTTTCAACTTTGTTGGTGTCATCCTATATAGAGAATAGAGATAGGAGGAGTATGCTGGAGAATTTCTATGTCGAGGTCTATTTCTCTCTTAAGAGGGACTTCGGGTAGATAATCTCGAAAAACTTTTGGAAACTTACTTACAACTAGAACTGACTCAATAGGAGGTATCCAAACACTAGATTCATTAACTCGCAATCAACCCTTGGAAATTAACTTTCTCACCTTAGGGTACAAAATTTAACGACCCTTAGGCATTACTAAACTACTTTTCCACTCTAAGACTTGATCATTTGGAAACAGAAACTTGACAACTTGAGATCTAAAATCAACTGAGACATAAAAGGCATGAATCCAGTCCATAACAAGAATTACATCGAAATCTACCATGTCTAACTCAACTAAATCAGCCATGGTACTCTTGTAATTGATGAAAATAGGATAATCACGATAAACTCTCTCTAATATAATAGATTCACCAACAAGTGTAGAAACAGTGAAGGGTTCCGTGAGTTTCTCAGGAATAACATCAAAATTCATCGCAAACATACAGAGTTACAAAGGATAAACTCGCTCCTGGTCTAGCAGAGAATAAATATTGAAGTTGAAAACTTGGATAATACCAGTGACAACATCAGATGAATCCCATGCTCTTGGCGACTATTGATAGAATATAAATGGTTTGTTCCTCCGCCAGTACCGGAAGTAGGGCCTCTGGGTGCAGCTCTATTTGGTGGAGCAACTAAAGAAGATAGGGCTCTATTGCCCCAATTACCACTACCCTACTTGTTCCTTGGACACTCTCGCATGAAATTCCCATTCTGACTGAAACACCCCATACTCAAAAAAGACCAAAAATTAGTTTTTTCAGAAAAAAATAAAATATCTACATGTGCAATCGACGTGACCATCGACGGACCGTAGCCTGACCCATGGTCCGTCCTGCACAACCGTTAATAGAATCAAAAACTCCCAAAAATTTCAGTCTAGAAAAATTAGTTAAGTCTTAGACGACAGACGGCCTTACGGTCCGTAGGTGAGACGACGGTCTGTAGTACGTGACCGTCGATCAAGACTCCTTTCACCCACTCTCTGATAAGAGCTACGGATGACCAGCACGGTCCGTAGGTGGAAAATTTGCAGACAGTTAAGGGGAAATGTGGTTGGGTAAACTTCAAATGGTAATAACTTTTACAACAAAATGAATTCGGTGTCCCATGACATACCCACAGATATATAATTGAATTATCTTTCCATAGCCACAAACCTTGTTAAAATCAAACCTACGAGTAAAAAGTTATGTGTATTTTAGTAAAGGCCTGTCGAACAGGCCCAGTCGACGAACCCAACGACGGGGCGTCGGTCAAACGACGGACCGTCAGTCCTGGCCGTCGTTTGGTCCCTAGTTTTCAGTCAGTTCTTGATTCTCTTTTCATGATTAAACCTAGGGTTTCTAGAACTTTGATAGAACTTTATGAATTTATTAAATATATGTTCCAAATAAGATTATCATGTTATTACTCAGATTATCCCATGAATTTCAGAACCCTAGCTTTGTATTTCTTTAGTTCTTGAAGTACACATGCTAGGGCAAATATTTCAGACACTTCAGATATACATGCCTCAGTTATAAATGCATAATTACCAGATTAATTGTTGCATTCTCAGTTTGCATGTTCAGTTTCGAGCTATCCAGTATTTACAGAAACTCATACATAATCAGTTAATTTACATAATTCATTAAGAGTAGCATAATACCGAGTTGGACTAGGGTTTAGCGTACCCAATAGTCCCAGAACTACTAGCCAAGTAGGTTGTAAGTCCCCTCTATGGGCAATCAGTTTAGTGATCACGCCAGCATGCCTTTATACCTTTGGCAGGGTATATTGGGTCATCTCGATGGGGCGTATACATCGGACTCCACATTTATCTCATGTGGTTTTATTATCGGTTATTAGTAGCTTCCACAGATCAGTCAGACTCTCTACATTGACCATTTATTAGTATATTCATTATTCAGTTTCAGCATGTTATAAATTGGTCATTGCATTCAGTTAGCTCAGAAATTCAGTATATTATGTTCATTTTATTATACTTGCTTTTGTGCTTGTTCAGTTATGTTTTATTTCAGCTTTACTCTATCCTACATGCTCAGTACCTTCAAGTACTGACGCATACGTGCGCTACATCTTCTCGTGATGTAGGTTCAGGTTCTCAGCATCCAGATCACGCATAGATCGATTTCCGATATCCAATTCAGCATATTCAGTGGTGAGTCATCATTCTTCGAGGACAATAGTCATGAGTTTCTTTTCAGTATTTAGTCTTTTGCTTTCAGTTTTTGCTAGATTTAGCTGGGGCTTGTCCCAGTATTTATAGTCCAGTTTAGAGGCTTATCTCAGACATTGTTAGATTCATCTTAGTATTGAGTTAATATTTCTTTTGTATTAAACTCATTGTTTTCAAATATCTCAGTTATAGAATATGGGTATTTCCCATATTTTCTTTTTAAGTATGATTTAGCTTCCGCAACAGTTTATTATCTTTAGTATGCTCATGATCATACAAGCAGGTTTAGCTTAGGATCACTTGTGGTCCTAGGTTCCGTGTCCGCGTCTCGGGGTTAGCTCGGGGCGTGATAAAACTTGGTATCAGAGCACTATGTCCAAGAGTCCTAGATGTCTGAAAAGCCGCACTAAGTAAAGTCATTTTCGTGGGTGAAAAGTGCACCACATCTAATGAGAGGGAGGCTATGAAGTGTTTAAGGAAAACTTCACTTTCTTGTTACTCTTATCGTGCGTAAGGTATGATCTTATTCCACTCTAACTTGACGTTCTACGTTTCAGATCATGCCTCCTCATAGAGCTAACACTAGGAATGCGAATGCCAGGAATGCAAATGCAGCTCCTCCAGTCCCAGATCAAGAAGTCTCCAATGTTGAGTTCAGGAATGCCATACAGATGTTGGCTCAGAGTATGACCCACCAGAACAATCGGGTTCATGCTCCTCTTAATGAAAATGGTGGATCAACAGCTGCAAGGGTCCGTGACTTTATTAGGATGAATCTGCCTGAGTTCTTAGGATCGCAGACTAATGGGGATTTTCAAAATTTCTTGGACAAAATCAAGAAGATATTTGAGGTGATGCAGGTTACTGGGAATGATAGGGTGGAGTTGGCATCGTACCAGCTGAAAGACGTGGCTCATATCTGGTACACTCAATGGAAGGAGAATAGGGGTGCAAATGCAGCTCCTAGTACTTAGGAGTGCTTCAGTGAGACTTTTCTCGACAGGTTTTTCCCAATAGAGTTGAGAGAAGCAAAGGCTCAAGAATTCATAAACTTGAGGCAGGGAAATATGACAGTCCAAGAGTATGGGCTAAAGTTTAACCAACTCTCCAGCTATGCTCCTCACATGGTTGTTGACTCTAGGGCTCAGATGAATAAGTTCTTGTATGGAGTGTCGGATTTGGTGAAAACAGAGTGCAGAAGTGCTATGTTACTGGGAGATATGAACATCTCTAGGCTTATGACTCATGCTCAGCAGGTTGAGGGTTATAAGCTTAGAGAACAGGCCAAAGAGAATAAGAAGACTAGTATTGGAAACTATGACTACTCTCAACAGAAATTGGGTGGTGTAAATCGCTCGCTGAGTCAGCAGAAGTTCTCATCTCCAGCCCGTTCATCAGCTAGTGTTCCATCCTCCAAGAACAGGTTTGACCAGAAGGTTAGAGAACCAAGGTCTAAGTCGCAGGGAAGTATTTCAGGCACCAAGACTTACCCCACTTTCCCTAAGTGTGGTAAGAACCATCCGAGCGAGTGTCTTGCAGGAAAAGAAAGATGTTTTGGGTGCGGTCAGTCTGGTCACAGGTTGAGGGATTGTCCTTCTAGACAGGGTCAAGGAGGTGGAAATGGTAGAGCTCAGTCTACAACTTCAGCAGCACCAGCAAGTCACCCGACTCAACAGGGTAACTCATCTGGTATAGGTGGCGGTCAGCGCCAGAACAGACTTTATGCTCTTCAAGCTCGCCAGGATCACGAAGATTCTCCTGATGTAGTCACTGGTACGTTACGAGTCTTTGACCATGATGTTTATGAATTGTTAGATCCACGGGCTACTCTTTCTTTTGTAACTCCTTACATAGCAGTCCAATTCAGTGTCAATCAAGAAACTCTCTCAGAACCTTTCTCAGTCTCTACTCCAGTCAGTGAACCAGTTATAGCTAGACTGGTATACAGAAATTGCCCTGTCACAGTCTCTCAGAAAGTCACAAGCAGATCTAGTAGAGCTAGAAATGGTAGACTTCAATGTCATTCTAGGCATGGATTGGTTACACTCATGTTATGCTTCAGTTGATTGTAGAACTAGGATTGTTCATTTTTAGTTTCCAGACGAACCAATCTTAGAATAGAAGGGTAGTAGCTTAGCGCCTATGGGTCGATTTATTTCCTACCTTAAGGCCAGAAAGATGATCTCTAAGGGTTATCTCTATCATCTAGTTATAATTAAGGATTCTAGCTCTGAAACCCCAACTCTTGAGTCAATTTCAGTAGTCTGTGAATTTCCTGAAGTGTTTCCAGAATATCTTCCCGGAGTTCCTCCCGAAAGGGAAATCGACTTTGGAATTGATCTCCTTCCAGATACCCAGCCTATTTCTATTCCTCCTTACAGAATGTCTCCAGCAGAGCTTAAGGAATTGAAAGAGCAGTTGAAAGACCTTCCAGATAAGGGTTTCATCAGACCTAGCATTTCACCATTGGGTGCACCAGTGTTGTTCGTAAAGAAGAAAGATGGTTCTCTCAGAATGTGAATTGACTATAGACAGTTGAAAAAGGTCACAATGAAGAATAAGTATCCCATCCCCAGGATTGATGACTTGTTTTATCAACTTCTGGGTGCTAGTCATTTCTTAAAGATAGACCTCAGATCGGGTTATCATCAGCTCAGAGTTAGAGATAGTGACATTCCAAAAATAGCCTTCAGAACTCGGTATGGTCATTATGAAATTGTAGTTATGTCATTTGGACTAACCAATGCTCCTGCAGCTTTCATGGATTTGATGAACAGAGTGTTCAAACAGTACTTGGACTTGTTCGTTATCGTCTTCATTGATGATATCCTCATTTACTCTAGGAATGAGGAAGAACATGCGAGTCATTTGAGAATTATTCTACAGATTCTCAAGGATCGCTAGTTATTCGCTAAGTTTAGCAAATGTGAGTTTTGGTTGCAATCCGTTGCTTTCCTTGGTCACATTGTGTCTAGTGAAGGGATTCGAGTGGATTCGCAGAAGATAGAAGCAGTGAAACAATGGCCCAGAGCTATATCTGCTACAGATATCAGAAGTTTCTTAGGTCTAGCGGGTTATTATAGAAGGTTCGTGGAAGGATTTTCATTCACAGCCTCACCATTAACTAGGTTGACACAGAAGATGGTCAAGTTTCAATGGTCAGATGAGTATGAGAAAAGTTTTGCATAGTTGAAAACTAGATTGAGTACAGCTCTTCTTTTGACTCTAACAGAGGGGTCAGATGGTTATGTAATCTATTGCAACGCATCCAGAGTTGGCCTTGGTTGTGTATTAATGTAGCGAGATAAGGTTATAGTTTATGCTTCTAGACAGCTTAAGGTGCATGAGAAGAACTATCCAACTCATGACCTCGAGCTTGCAGCAGTGGTGTTTGCACTCAAGATATGGAGACACTACTTGTATGGTGTTCATGTAGATGTTTTCACTGACCATAAGAGCCTTCAGTATGTGTTCACCCAGAAAGAGTTGAATCTTCGCCAGAGGAGATGGCTTGAGTTCCTTAAGGATTATGATATGAGTGTGCATTATCATCGTGGTAAGGCAAATGTAGTAGCAGATGCTCTTAGTAGACTATCTATGGGTAGTGTAACCCATGTTCAAGAAGAAAGAAAGGAGCTGGTGAGGTATGTTCACAGGCTTGCTCGCTTGGGAGTTCGCCTTATGAGCATATCAGACAATGGTGTAACAGTTTAGAATGGGGCAGAATCTTCTTTGGTAGTGGAGGTTAAGGAAAAGAAAGATAGTGATCCAATCTTGCTTGAACTAAAAGGTGCAATCCACAATCATAGAGTGGAGGTTTTCTCCCAAGAGGGAGATGGTGTACTTCGCTACCAGGGTAGATTGTGTGTTCCTGAAGTGGGCGAGTTGAGACAACATATTCTTTCAGAAGCCCATAACTGCAGATATTCTATTCACCCAGGTGCCACTAAGATGTACCGCGATCTGCAGAAAGTCTATTGGTGGAATGGCATGAAGAGGGATATAGCAGATTTTATGAGTAAGTGCCCCAATTGTCAGCAAGTAAAGGTACAACATCAGAAACCAGGGGGTATGACTCAAGAGATCGACATTACTACTTGGAAGTGGGATGTCATCAATATGGATTTCATCACAGGGTTACCTCGTACTCGCAGACAACATGACTCAATTTGGGTGATAGTTGATAGGATGACTAAGTCTTCTCGCTTTTTGGCGGTCAAGACTACAGATTCGGCAGAAGACTATGCCAAGCTTTACATTAATGAAATTGTGAGGTTGCATGGGATTCTTTTGTCTATCATCTCAAATAGAGGTCCTCAGTTTACCTCTCATTTCTGGAAGTCATTTCAAAAAGGTCTTGGTACTCAAGTTAACCTTAGTACAACATTTCATCCACAAACGGATGGGCAGGCAGAGCGTACCATTCAGACCTTAGAGGATATGTTGAGAGCTTGTGTGATCGATTTCAAAGGTAGTTGGGATGATCACCTTCCTCTTATTGAGTTTGCCTACAATAATAGCTACCATTCCAGCATTCAGATGGCCCCTTATGAGGCTTTATGTGGGCGTAGATGTAGATGTCCTGTTGGTTGGTCTGAAATAGGTGAAGCATCTTTGATAGGTCCAGATTCAGTCCTTTATGCTATGGAGAAAGTGCAACTCATTAAATATAGACTTAAGACAACCCAAAGTCATCAGAAATCTTATGCAGATGTAAGGAGAAGGGAACTAGAGTTCCAAGTTGATGATTGGGTTTTTCTGAAAGTCTCACCTATGAAAGGGGTGATGATATTTGGAAAGAAAGGGAAACTCAGTCCTAGATATGTAGGCCCTTACAAGATCTTGAAAAGGGTTGGCAAGGTGGCATATGAGTTAGAGTTGCCAGCAGAATTAGCAGCAGTGCATCCGGTCTTCCAAATCTCACTCTTGAAGAAGTGTGTGGGTAACCCAGCCTCTATAGTGCCATTAGAGAGTGTGGCGGTGAAAGATAGTCTTTCTTATGAGGATGTACCAGTTGAGATTCTTGACCGTCAGGTTAGAAGGTTGAGAAACAATGAAGTCGCTTCAGTCAAGGTTTTGTGGAGGAGTCAATCCGTAGAGGGAGCTACTTGGGAAGCAGAAGGAGACATGAAAGCCAAGTATCCTCACCTCTTTCCTTCCGATTCCATTCCAGCTTGAGTTAATAGTTCCTCTTCAGTTTTTCAGTTATTCATGTGTAAATTCATAGAATCATGTTCTCTCAGTTTGTACTTGCATTTTCAGCGTATTTGCATGTACTCGGAACTCAATTCATCAGAAACTCACTTCTCAGTGATTAGTAGTAGGGTTTGCAGCTCTCTCCCTCTATTTCAGCTAGTTTAGTCTTCATTCGAGGACGCAAGTTCCCAAAGGGGAGATAATGTAACACCCTGTAGTCAAAAAAGACCAAGAATCAATTTTTTTAGGAAAAAAAAAACTACAGGTGCAATCGACGTGACCATCGACGGACCATAGCCTGATCCACGGTCCGTCCTACACAACCGTCGATAGGATCAGAAACTCCAAAAAATTTCAGCCTAGAAAAATTGGTTAAGTCTTAGACGACGGGCGTACTTAAGGTCCGTAGGTCAGACGATGGTCTGTAGTCCGTTACCGTCGATCAAGACTCCCTTCACCCACTCTCTGACAAGAGCTACGGATGACCAGCACGGTCCGTAGCTCTGATCGTAGGTGGAAAATTTGCAGACAGTTAAGGGGAAATGCGGTTGGGTCAACTTCATATGGTCATAACTCCTAGCACAAAATAAATTAGGTATCCCATCACCTACCCACATATACATAATTGAATTATGTTTCCATATCCACCGACCTTGTTAAATTCAAACCTCCGAGTAAAAAGTTATGCTTATTTTAGTAAAGGCCTGTCGAACGGGCCCAGTCGACGGACCCAACGACGGGGCGTCGGTCAAACGACGGACCGTCAGTCCTGGCCGTCGTTTGGTCCGACATCAACTTTCCAGGGTTCTTTTGGACCTTTCCCAATTTGTTTAAACCCTAATATACATCGTTTTAACCCTAAATCATCAGATTTGGTTAGTTTAAGCCTAGAAACATAATTAAAACATATCTAAGTAAAATCATTAAATCAAAACTTAGAAAATTAGAAGCAAGAGAGGAGAAAAAGCTCAACAACCCTAGTTCAAGAACGCCACAAGCTCCAGCAGTTCCAGCCCCAAACTTAAGTATTTTTCCGTAGATTTCATCACCAGGTATGTGGGATTTCACTAGTGGGTTCCTTTCACCCATTGGGTCCCTAGTCTTCAATCAGTTCTTGATTCTCTTGTCATGATTAAACCTAGGGTTTCTAGAACTTTGATAGAACTTCATGAATTTATTAAATATATGTTCCAAATCAGATTATCATGTTATTACTCAGATTATTGCATGAATTTCAGAACCCTAGCTTTGTATTTCTTTAGTTCTTGAATTACACATGCTAGGGCAGATATTTCAGACACTTCAGATATACATGCATCAGTTATAAATGCATAATTACCAGATTAATTGTTGCATTTTCAGTTTGCATGTTCAGTTTCGAGCTATCCAGTATTTACAGAAACTCATACATAATAAGTTAATTTACATAATTCATTGGGAGTAGCATAATACCGAGTTGGACTAGGGTTTAGCGTACCCAATAGTCCCAGAACTACTAGCCAAGTAGGTTGTAAGTCCCCTTTGTGGGCAATTAGTTTAGTGATCACGCCAGCATGCCTTTATACCTTTGGCAGGGTATATTGGGTTCTCTCGATGGGGCGTATACATCGGACTCCACATTTAGCTCATGTGGTTTTATTATCATTTATTAGCAACTCCCACAGATCAGTCAGACTCTCTACATTGACCATTTATCAGTATATTCAGTATTCAGTTTTAGCATGTTATAAATTGGTCATTGCATTCAGTTAGCTCAGAAATTCAGTATATTATGTTCAGTTTATTATACTTGCTTTTGTGCTTGTTTAGTTATGTTTTATTTCAGCTTTACTCTATCCTATATGCTCAGTACCTTCAAGTACTGACGCATACGTGCGCTACATCTTCTCGTGATGTTCTCAGCATCCAGATCACGCATAGATAGATTTCCGATCTCCAGTTCAGCAGATTCAGTGGTGAGCCCTCATTCTCCGAGGACAATAGTCATGAGTTTCTTTTCAGTATTTAGTCTTTTGGCTTCAGTTTTTGCTAGATTTAGTTGGGGCTTGTCCCAGTATTTCTAGTCCAGTTTAGAGGCTTATTTCAGACATAGTTAGATTCCGCTTAGTATTGAGTTAATATATCTTTTGCATTAAACTCATTGTTTTCAAATATCTCAGTTATAGAATATGGGTATTCCCCATCTTTTCATTTTAAGTATGATTTAGCTTCCGCAATAGTTTATTATCTTTAGTATCCTCATGATCATGCCATCAGGGTTAGCTTGGGATCACTTGTGGTCCTAGGTTCCGTGTCCGCGTCTCGGGGGTAGCTCGGAGCGTGACACTGGACATACTTAAAGCAACTAGTGGAGCCATCATGACACGTCCGTGAGTGATTTCTACCACACTTAGCACATGTAGGAGCCTTACTACCCTCTTGTGTTATACTACCATAAGAATAGGCAAGTTTGGATCTGAAACCATGATTATTGTACTCACTATTATTATTTGGTGCAGGTGCACTAGCTGTGATGGAGCAGGGCCCTTCTATTTTTGTTAGAAGGATGACCTGGTGGCATTATTATTCTGCTGCCCCGACTCATTCCTTGTCTTAACCCCTTATTCTTCTTGTCTATCCCTCAGCTTCTCTTTTGCAACCTATTCCACATAGACTATCAATCTTGTGATATCCATGTCACCTATTAGCATTGTAGCATTACTTTCCTTACTAGACATACGAGACAACCCAGATACAAATAAACTCATCATTCTCCTCATGTCAGCAATTATATCCAGAGCACACCGAGAAAGTTGTGTGAACTCAGACTATACTCGTGAACTATCAAAGAATCCTGCTTAAGTCAGAGGAAATCTCGTACCTTAAACGCCTAAAATATGCCTCCTAAAAACAATCCCAAGGTGGTGCCCCTTCAACTCTACCCTTTTTCCACTAGTTAAACCAAGTCCTACCAATATTCTTCAGTTGATATGCATCTAGTTCTACTCGCTCAGGATTGTCAATATGCATAACGACAAATACCTTCTTCAGTTCCTCAACAAAGCTCTTGAATTCTCAGTAGTGCTTGAACCAGTGTAACTTTGAGGTATCATCCTCAAGAATTCTCAGATTCTCGAAGTATCAGTCAATTCCTGCCTAGCTCCTCTTTGTTAACCAGCTTTGTTGGTCACAACTTTTCTCCACATTAAGATAGCCTCACAGAACTCAGGATTGATAACTTGTCCTTGGGGTTTCGCTTCATGTGCATTGGGTACCATTTTCTCCTCAATATTACGCCTCGCAGAATAACCTCACACAGCTCTTTGTGGAGGCATGGTTATCTGAAAAACACGTGTAAGAACGAATTAGAAGAAACTTTTTAGAGACAAAACTCTAGTGCACGAAATTAGTGTGAAAGAAGTGAACTAATTTCCTAAGTATTACAACATGGAATTCAAAGTTTCCCCCCTTGCTTTATTGTTAAAGCATTTACTTTTTTCAAAAGGGGGAGATATCAAAGAAAGCACTGGTAGCATGGGAGAAGACGTGTCAACCAGGTGTTGCTGGGGGCCTAAATATAATTGATCTTGGAAAATGGAACAAAGCAGCTGTCCTCAAACACTTGTGGGCTATATCTATGAAGAAGGATTTATGGATCAAATGGATACATTATTATTACATAAACCAGAGGTATTGGAGACATTGGAAACACCCAAGGCTGCAGCTTGGGTATTGAGGAAAATAATTGATAGTAGAACTTTGTTACTTCATGCAAACGCTAGGCCAGGAACACTTGTGCAGGAGTTGAAGAATTTAGAAAAGCTGGGCAAGTTCCAGATCAAGGAAGCTTACTACAATTTACAGACCATCTCCCAAGAGCCACTTGGAAGAACTTAACTTGCATAGGCATATACATCCAAGGCACAGGTTGCATCTTTGGCTTGCAGTTCAACAGAGATTGGCCACTGTGGTATGACATCAAAAGTTTGGCATACATGTCCCTATGGAATGAGTTTTCTGTTCACAAGAGGAGGAATCATTCAACCATATTTTCTTCTCGTGTTCCTACAGTTCAAGCCTGTAGACTAGTTTACTTCACTGGTTGCAGGTGCCGCGTAGTATTGGCCCATGGGATCAAGAATTGGAGTGGATTTGTTGTAAGGCAAAGCAAATAAATGGAATGGCTGAGATCATATGTTGCACTTTTGCAATGGTAGTATACTGCATATGGAGGGATAGAAACATCATGAGATTCCAAAATAGAAGAGTGCAATCAACACAAACATGCCGGGAGATAGTAATGCATATCCACATTCAAGGGAGGAACAATATCTGTTGGCGTGACTCATTAGCTCAGTTAAACTGTTTTCCTTAAGAATGTATAGACTATTTCCTTTGATAGTTTATACGTGGTAAATTTCGTAGCTTTTTATTTTTAGAGGTAGTTGGTCTGCATCTACCTGTTTTTTTGACGATTACGTTTTGATTAATAAAGATGGTTGTTAATAAAAAAAAACTAGCTCAAAGGCACTTTGGAAATCATGGTTTTCTTTCTTGTTTTAATGTGAACGTTTAAACTCTTTTGGATTAAATAGTCTCCATATACGCATTGAAGATATGCACTTCATTCTATAACTATTTACACTTTAACTTGAACTTTAAGTCATAAAAGAAATTTACAAGCATTTGCAAAAGACTTCTCAAAAAGACTGTAAAAAGTTTCTAGATTTGGCTCTTAACTTTCCTTGAATTTGAATTTATGGATTTAAGGTTATGACTCATGTGTCTGGATAATTTCTATATGTTTAGATGTAATCTAGAGTAGTTCGAATCAATAGAAGTTTTAGTACACTTTAGAAGGACTTAAATGGACTGAATGACGGGAAACTAGTGGAAAACAATTATTCAGGCGCATCCCTGGCGCGCCGCACCAGCCCTAAGTGATTGGGGCTCATTTTTGGTGCACTGTAGGTGCGCCGCCCCAGCCTCTGTAGAGCAGATAGGGTGAATCGCGCCAGACCCTCCCCTGGTGAGTCTAACGAATTTTTGAACTTGTTTTCTAATATTAAATTGCTTTTAATCGATTCGTTTTCTCAATACCTTCTTATATTCAGATACCCAAGATATGTACACTAGAATCTAACTGAACGCAACTTTTATGTCGCTAAAATGTCTCACGAAAACCCATTAATCACATATATGTTCTAGAATGAAAAGAATTAAAGAACACAACCCAAGAACATCAATTTTCAACACTTTTAGGATTAAATCATTGCATTAAACATGTTTCGCACGTGGGTGAATGAAACCAACACGATATGATCTCACATACCTCTTAGATTGAATATTTGGTGAAATCCACAACCAAACTGGATCGTTCTTGACGATTCTTGATTCTTTTTCTCCTTTCTCCTTTTTTCTCTTTTTTCCAATACCTAGCGTAGATTTCAAATTCTTTTCTAAACTGACAAAATTCTTATTTGACCTCAATTGAACTCTTAAATAAGGATCAAAATAATTACGTAAGGAAAAGACTAAATTACCCTTCCAGAATTCGGTTTAGACTTTCTTTATTTTAATAGTCCAACATGAAATGGTCATATCTCACTCATACGAACTCGGAATCATTCAAACTTGGTTGCGTTAGAAAGACTATCTCAATCTCTTTCCTACCATATCTATAGGCACACCTAACTTATCCTGAGCTAGGAGTTATGATCGTTTCAAGTTTACCAAATCACAACTTAAACAAAAAATTTTCAGATTTTCATCTATCCCAAAAAGATTCTTTCTAATTCTAGTTCTTTCCAGTTATGGGGTGTCAGGCCATGTATCGATTTTCCTTGTCAACGTCTTCTAAATGAAATGTAAATTTAAATGAGCCTCTACGACATGAAAGACAACTGTGAAGAAGGGGGGACACAAAACGTAAATATAATGTGTGGTGTAAGAGACATACTATGATATCAAACACAATCTTCAAGAAAAACAATAAACTATCCAGCATATACAAGGGAAGGGAACCAATTAGCGGACTAAATAGAAAACATGACTATTGACAAAGAAAACTACACATTTTTAAATTTTATTTTAACTTAAAGATCAATTACAAAAAATCATCAGGCTACGAAAATGTGAAGAACTATCAAAGACTATGCTACTTCTGCCATAAAAAAGAACACAATAACAAGTTTAAGAGCGGCAGTGTAAAGGAGATGCAAAAACACGCAGAAATCAATAGGATGAACTCGTTGTACTCATGTTAGCTTAGGAAATAAATACACGCACTATTGCCCGTGCATGTTTATGATCCAAAGCCTAAGTAGATGGAACTTTTTGTTGATCTAAAGTGGAAACATTTTTCAGATGTGATGTGGAGTTCGATTGAAAGAGAGTGGCGGATTAGAAATTGAAAACCCTACCAATAAGGAGATGTTATTGTTAGTTTGTCGTGGGACATCCGGGTGGGCTATCCTTCTATTTGTTTTATTTTTTTAATTGATCTTGGAACTAGGTCAAGACAGTTATAGTTCTTCTGAGATTCATTTTAATAGAAGTTCAAAATATGTTTTTAAAAAGTGTACATTTTGTGACATATAGAATATTCTAACTAAGAAGAATATGTAAAGTGTGAATATTATATCATCCAATTGTGTCAAATAAATTTTTAAATATTCAAATATTAGAAATTTTAATTCATGATTTTTATTTAACATAAATTTTATTTGAAAAAATATTTTGAGTGCATTCTTTTAATATATAAAAATTGATGTTCACGGGTGTTCTAAGAAAAAGTAAAAAAATAAATATTTTTTTCTTTAATTAAATTAGTGTATAACATTTTCAAAAATGGTTTAAGAAAAAAAAATATTTTTCTTTAATTAAATCAATGTATAACATTTTAAAAAATGTTCGTAATTTAGTTACGCCCTTTACTTCTAATTCATATACTTTATTTATCGGTTTATTACTTTGACTATTTGTGGTCTTTGTGCATATTTTGCAATTAATTTTAGTAAGAAACTGATGGTCGATGAACATCCCAATAGGCTTCTTACATTAGGTTTTTAAGAAAAAATGATGAGATGATTAAAGGCCATGTATCAATTTTTCATGTCAACGTCTTTATTAATCATTACGTGCAAG
The DNA here is from genome assembly GCA_016801875.1 of Solanum sitiens. Classification (NCBI taxonomy): domain Eukaryota; kingdom Viridiplantae; phylum Streptophyta; class Magnoliopsida; order Solanales; family Solanaceae; genus Solanum; species Solanum sitiens. Next base: position 683,646 of record JABWTJ010000437.1, on the reverse strand, counting down.
TTTTCATAAAAATTGAATCATTTTAATAAATCAAAAAGAAAATATGAGACACACGTGCCCAAGAATAGTCACTTAAAAGGAAAAACATGGATTTATCTTAAATACTGTCAGCACAATAACAACCATACATAACTCTATTTAGAAACACAAACCTAATAAAAATAAATCCTTTTGTTTTTGCCAGTATATCAAGAATCGAACATTTTGAATTCTCAAAATTGTAAAAATAAAGTGATAGAAACTGATGAGCTCAATTAAATTGAATGCATAGAAAGAATTATACATAGAATAATATAGAGAAACACAACAAAAGAGAGTTGAATTTAAATGAGCCTCCATCGTATGAGAAAAAAATGTGAAAAGGAGGGAGTAGACAAAAAAATGTATATAAAATGTGTGCAATAAAAACCTACTATGATATCAAACACAATCTTCAGTTAAAACACACATTATCCGGCATATAATAAGGGAAGGGAACTAATTAGCAAATTACGTAGCAAACATGACTATTGACAAAGAGAACTATACATTTTCAAATTTTGTTTTAACATAAAGATAATTTACGAAAAATCATGATTCTAAAGAAATTTAAGAACTATCAAGACTAGGCTACTTCTGCAATAAAAAGAGAACGCAATTGTAAGTTTAAGAGAGGAAGTTTAAACGAGATGCAAAAACTTGAAGAAGTCAATAGGATGAACTCCTTGTACTCTTGTTAGCTAAGAAAAGGAATACACGCACACATGCCGTTGAATGTTGATGATTCATATCTTGAGGAGGTGGAAATTCTTGTTGATCTATAGTGGGAACATTTTTCTATGTTTTTGATGGAGTTTTAATGAAAGAGAGAGACGTATTTGAATTGAAAAACTCTACCATTAAGGAGATGTTATTGTGCGTTTCTCGTGGTACATCCGGGTGGCTACCTTTCCATTTTTTTTCTCTTTATAATTGATATGGACACTAGGTCCAAATGTCTGTTGTAATTCTTGTGAGATTCAACTTAATAAAAGATCAAAAGTTGTTTTTAAAAAGTGTGCATTTTGTGACATTTAGAATTTTCTAATGAACTGGGATGATGTAAAGCGTGAATGTTAAATCTTCCAATTGTATTACATAAATTCATATATACTTAAAATTTAGAAATTTGAATTCCAAAATTGCGATGTAATATAAATTTCATTGGAAATTTTTTTATGAGTAAATTCTTTTAATAAATAATAGTTGAGGTGCACGGGTATTTTCATAAAAAGAAAAAAAACCTTTTTTATTTTGTTTTTTCTTTAATTAAATTAGTGAATAACTTTTTCAAAAATGTTCGACTTACTTTAGCTATGCCCTTTTGAAGAGAGGCGTTTAAACGAGATGCAAAAAATTTCTGAAGTTAATAGGATGAACTCGTGGTACTGTATTTAGCTGAGTAAAGGAATAGACGCACACATGTTGTTGAATGTTCATGATTCCTAGCATGAGGAGGTAGAACTTCTTGTTGATGTAAAGTCGGAAAATTTTTCAGGTATTGGGTGGAGTTATAATGAAAGGCAGAGGTGGATTTGAAATGGGAAACCCTACAATTAAGGAGATGTGATTAGGCGTTTGTCGCGGGACATCCGTATGGGATACACTTCTATTTATTTTCCTTTTTTGTTGATATGGGCACTATGTCCAGATGACTGTCGTAATTTTTTTGAGATTAAATTTAGTAAAAGTTCTTTTTAAAAAGTTTGTATTTTATGACATATTAGAATATTCTGACCATGATGCTCAACCATGATGAAGAAAATATTTAAATTAGGAACATCTCAATAGGCTTCTCACATTAGGTTTTTAAGAAAAAGGGAGAAGATGATTAAAGGTCATGTATCAATTTAACTTGCCAACTTTTTTATTAATCATTACATGAAATTTTTCATACAAATTTAATCATTTTTATAAATGTAATTTTTTTTTATGTGAAACACGTGCAACACACGTGCCCATAGACCAGTCAAAGAAAAGGCACAAACATGGATTTATCTTAAAGACAATAGTACAATAACGACCATACTGAACTCTATACAAACACGAACAAAATAAAAAAAATGTTTTGTTTTGGCTGGTAAATCTAGAATTGAACGTTTTAAATTCTAAAAATTTTAAAAATAAAGTAATAGAGACTAATGAGTTCGAATAAATGGAATGCAAAGAAAGAATTATATAATAGAATGAAACAGATAAATACACCAAAAGAAATGTGAATCTAAATGAGCCTCTATCACATGAGAGAAAAATGTGGAGGGGTGGGGGTGGGGGGGGAGGCAAAAAATGTACAGCAAATGTTTGCCAACAGATACATTGTAGAAGATATCAAACACAATATTCAAGAGAAACAATACATTATTCAACATATAAGAAGGGAAGGGAACCATTTAGTAGACTCGTTGCAAACATGAATATCGACAAAGGAATCTACACATTTTCAAATTTTATTTTAACATAAATATCATTACGAAAAATTATGAGGCTAAGAAAATGTGAGAAGCTATCAAGACTAGGCTACATCAGCCATATGAAGAGAATGCAATTCAAAGTTGAAGAGAGACAGTATAAACGAGATACAAAAACTTGTAGAAGTCAATAGGATGAATTCCATGTACTCTTGTTAGCTGAGGAAACGATTACACAAACAGGTGACCTTGAATGTTTATGATTCATAGCACGAAGAGGTAAAACTTCTTGTTTTTCCGATCTGGGAACATTTTTTAGGTGTGGGGTAGAGTTAGAGTGCAAGAGAGAGGCGGATTAGAAATGGGAAACCCTACTATTAATTAAGGAGATGTTATTGATAGTTCGTCGCGGGACATCCTAGTAGGATACCCTTATATTTGTTTTCTTTTTTTAATTGATCTTGGAACTAGGTCAAGAAATTTATAGTTCTTCTGAGATTCATTTTAATTGAAGTTCAAATATGTTTTTAAAAAGTGTACATTTCATGACATATAGAATATTCTAACTAACCAGAATGATGTAAAGTGTGAATATTAAACCATCCAATTGTGTCAAATAAATTCATATATATTCAAAATTTAGAAATTTTAATTCATAATTTTTATGTAAAATAAATTTTATTTGAAAAATTATTTTGAATTAATTCTTTTAATATATAAAAATTGATGTTCACGGGTGTTCTAAGAAAAAGTAAAAAAATAATTATTTTTTTCTTTAATTAAATTAGTGTATAACATTTTCAAAAATGGTTTAAGAAAAAAAAATATTTTTTCTTTGATTAAATTAGTGTACGACATTTTAAAAAATGTTCGATCTAATTTAGCAACGCCCTTTACTTTTAATTCATATACTTTATTTATCGGTTTATTACTTTGACTATTTGTGGTCTTTGTGTATATTTTGCAATTAATTTTAGTAAAAAACTGACGGTCGATGAACATCCCAATAGGCTTCTTACATTAGGTTTTTAAGAAAAAATGACGAGATGATTAAAGGCCATGTATCAATTTTTCATGTCAACGTCTTTATTAATCATTACGTGCAAGTTTTCATAAAAATTGAATCATTTTAATAAATCAAAAAGAAAATATGAGACACACGTGCCATGGATAGTCAATTAAAAGGAAAAAGATGGATTTAACTTCAAGACTTTCAGCACAATAACAACCATACAGAACTCTATTTAGAAACACAAACCTAATAAAAATAAAACCTTTTGGTTTTGCCGGTATATCAAGAATCGAACACTTTGAATTCTCAAAATTGTAAAAATAAAGTGATAGAGACTGTTGAGCTCAATTAAATTGAATGCATAGAAAGAATTATACATAGAATAGTATAGAGAAACACAACAAAAGAGAGTTGAATTTAAATGAGCCTCCATCGTATGAGAAAAAAATGTGAAAAGGTGGGCGTAGACAAAAAAAACGTATATAAAATGTGTGCAATAAAAACCTACTATGATATCAAACACAATCTTTAGTTAAAACAACACATTATCCGGCATATAATGAGGGAAGGGAACTAATTAGCAGATTACGTAGAAAACATGGCTATTGTCAAAGAGAACTAGATATTTTCAAGTTTTGTTTTAACATAAAAGATAATTTACGAAAAATCGTGAGGCTACAAAAATTTAAGAGCTATCAAGACTAGGCTACTTCTGCAATAAAAAGAGAACACAATTGTAAGTTGAAGAGAGGAAGTTTAAACGAGATGCAAAAACTTGAAGAAGTCAATAGGATGAACTCATTGTACTCTTGTTAGCTAAGAAAAGGAATACACGCACACATGCAGTTGAATGTTGATTATTCATATCTTGAGGAGGTGGAAATTCTTGTTGATCTATTGTGGGACCATTTTTCAAGTTTTTGGTGGAGTTTTAATGAAAGAGAGAGACGGATTTGAAATGAAAAATCCTACCATTAAGGAGATGTTATTGTGCGTTTCTCGTGGTACATCCGGGTAAGCTACCTTTCCATTTGTTTTCTCTTTTTAATTGTTATGGACACTAGGTCCAAATGACAGTTGTAATTCTTGTGAGATTCAACTTAATAAAAGATCAAAAGTTGTTTTTAAAAAGTCTGCATTTTGTGATATTTAGAATATTCTAATGAACTGGGATGATGTAAAGCGTGAATGTTAAATCATCCAATTGTATTACATAAATTCATATATACTCAAAATTTAGAAATTTGAATTCCAAAATTGCGATGTAATATAAATTTCATTGGAAAATTTTTTATGAGTAAATTCTTTTAATAAATAATAGTTGAGGTGCACGGTTATTTTAATAAAAAGAAAAAAAAAACCTTTTTTATTTTGTTTTTTCTTTAATTAAATTAGTGAATAACTTTTTCAAAAATGTTCGACTTACTTTAGCGATGCCCTTTTATTTGATTCATATACTTTACTTATTATTTTATCAGTAAACTCTTTTATATGTTCATTGTGTATATTTTTACTAAGAAAACTGACAGTTGATTACAAAAGATATTCAAACTAGGGAAATTCTAATAGGCTTCTTACATTAGGTTTTTACGAAAAAATGATGAGATGATTAATTTCATGTATCAATTGTACTTGTCAACGTCTTTATTAATCATTACATGCAAATTTTCATAACAAAATTAATTAAATTTATCTATCTAACAAAAGTATGAGACACACATGCCCAGAGACTATTCAATTAAAAGGCACAAATATTGATTTATCTTAAAGACTTTTAGCGCAATAAGAACCTTATTGAACTCTATATAAAAATACTAAGCTAATAAAATAAAACCTTTTGTTTTTGCCGGTAAATCAAAAATAAGAAAAAATTTAATTCTCAAAATTGTAAAAATAAAGTAATAGAGACTGACGAGTCCGAATAAATTGAATGCATACAAAGAATTATGGATAAAATAATATAGAGAAAAACAACAAAAGAAACGTGAATTTAAATGAGCCTCTATTCCATGAGAGAAAAATGTGAAATAATTATTGTGGGGGGGGGGGGGGGGAGAAAAAAACATACATAAATTGTGTGCCATAAGAGACATACTAAGATATTAAACATAATCATCAAGAAAAACAATACATTATCAAGCATATAAGGAGGGAAGGGAACAAATTAGCACATTAAATATAAAACATGGCTATTGACCAGGAAAATACACATTTTAAATAATGAGGCTACGAAAATTTGATAAGCTATCAAGACTAAGCTACTTTTGCGATAAAAAGAGAACACAATTGCAATTTGAAGAGAGGCAGTTTAAACGAGATGCAAAAAATTTCTGAATTTAATAGGATGAACTCGTGGTACTCTTTTTAGCTGACTAGAGGAATAGACGCACACATGTCATTGAATGTTCATGATTCCTAGCATGAGGAGGTGGAACTTCTTGTTGATCTAAAGTCGGAAAATTTTTCAGGTGTTGGGTGGAGTTATAATGAAAGGCAGAGGTGGATTTGAAAACCCTACCATTAAGGAGATGTGATTAGGCGTTTGTCGCAGGACATCCATATGGTATACACTTCAATTGTTTTCTTTTTTTGTTGATATGGGTACTAGGTTCAGATGATTGTTGTAATTCTTTTGAGCTTCAATTTAGTAAAAGTTCTTTTTAAAAAGTTTGCATTTTGTGACATATTAGAATATTCTGACCAACCAGGATGATGTAAAGTGTGAATGTTAAATCATCCAATTCTGTCACATAAATTCATATACACTGAAAATTTAGATATTTGAATTTAAAAATTTCGATGTGACATAAATTTGATTGTAAATTATATTATGAGTATTATCTTTTAATATATAAAAATTGATGTCCACATGTATTATAAGAAAAATAGAAATCAATATTTATTTTATTTTTTCGTTAAAAAAATTAGTATATAACTTTTTCAAAAATGTTCGACCTACTTCAGCTACGCCCTTTAGTTTTGATTCATATACTTACTTATCGATTTATTACTTTGAATATCTTTGTTCGTTGTGTATACTTTCAGTATGTAAACTAACGATTGATGAAGAAAATATTTAAATTCGGAACATCTCAATTGACTTCTTACTTTAGGTTTTTAAGAAAAAGAGAGGAGATGATTAAAGGTCATGTATCAATTTAAGTTGCCAACTTCTTTATCATTCATTACACGCAAATTTTCATAAAAATTTAGTCATTTTTATAAATGTAAAAAAATTTATGAGAACCACGTGCAACATATGTGCCCAGAGACTAGTCAATAAAAAGGCTTTAACGTGAATTTATGTTAAAGAAATTCAGCACAATAACAACCGTATTGAACTCTATACAACACTAACTAAATTTTAAAAAAAGTTTTGTTTTTGCTGGTAAATCTACAATAGAATGTTTTGAATTCTCAAAATTGTAAAAATAAAGTAGTAGAGACTAATGAGTTCGAATAAATGGAATGCATAGAAAGAATTATATAATAGAATGATATAGATAAATACAACAAAAGAAACGTGAATCTAAATTGCCTCAATTACATGAGAGAAAAATGTGAAAGGGGAGGGGGGGGGGGCAAAATACGTACAAAAAACTTGTGCCAGAATATACATTGTAGAGGATATCGAACACAATCTGCAAGAGAAACAATACATTATCCAACATATAAGGAGGGAAAAGAACCATTTAGTAGACTTGTAGCAAACATGAATACCAACAAAGGAAACTACACATATTCAAATTTCGTTTGAACATAAAAATCATTTACAAAAAATTATGAGGCTAATAAAAAGGGAAGACCTATCAAGACTAGGCTACATCAGCCATCTGAAGTGAATGGAATAGAAAATTAAAGAGAGGCAGTTTAAACGAGATACAAAAGATTGTAGAGGTCAATAGGATGAATTCCATGCACTCTTGTTAGCTGAAGAAAGGATTACACGCACACGTGACCTTCAATATTTATGATCCATAGCATGAGGAGGTAAAACTTCTTGTTGATGCGAATTGGGAACATTGTTTAGGTGTGGGGTGGAGTTAGACTTCAAGTGAGTGGCGGATTATAAATGGGAAACACTATTAATTAAAGAAATGTTATTGAGAGTTTGTCGCAGGACATCCTGGTATGCTACCCTTATATTTGTTTTATTTTTTTAATTGATCTAGGTACTAGGACCACATGACTGTTGTAATTCTTTTGAGATTCATTTCGATAAAGTCCAAAAGTTTTTTAAAAAACGTATGCATTTTGTAATATATTAGAATTTTCTAACGGGCCAGGATGATGTAAAATCATCCAACTTTTTCATATTCATATATATTCAAAACTTAGAAATTTGAATTCCGAAATTTTTATGTAACATAAATTTGATTGGAAAAAAGTATTATGAGTACATTCTTTTATTATATATGAATTGACGTGCACATTTTCTGAAAAAGCAAAAAAAAAAAATTTCCTTTTATTAAATTAGTGTATAACTTTTTCAAAAATACTCGACCTACATTATCTACGCCCTTTAGTCTTAATTCATATAATTTACTTATCGCTTTATTACTTTGAATGTATATGTTCTCTGCGTAAATTTTGTAATTTCTTTGTGTTACAAAACAGAAGGTCGATGAACAAATAAATTTAAATTAGGGTCATCCCAATAGGCCTCTTACATGAAAACTTTAAGAAAAATGATGTGATGATTAAAGGCCCGTATCAAGTTTACTTGCCAGCATCTTTATAAATCATTCCATGTAAGTTTTCAGAAAAATTTAATCATTTTTATGAATCTTCTAAAATAAATATGGGACACACATGAAACACACATTCCTAGAGACTAGTCAAATGAAAGGTACAAACATGGATATATCTTAAAGATATTCCTCACAATTACAACCAAGTTGAATTCTATTTATAAACACTAACCTAATGAAATGAAACCATTCGTCTTTGCCAGTAAATCAAGAATCAAACATTTTTAATTCTCAAAATTGTAACAATAAAGTAATAGAGAATGATGAGTTCGAATAAATTGAACGCATGGAAAGAATTATGTATAGAATGATGTAGAGAAACTCAACAAAATAAACATGAATTTAAATGAGCCTCAATCGCATGAATGTAAAAAGTAAAAAGGTCGGAAAACAAAAAAACGTATACAAAATGTGTGCCATAAGAGTCAAACTAGAAGATATCAAACACAATATTCAAGAAAAATAATGCATTATCCAACATATAATGAGGGAAGGGAACCAATTAGCAGACTATGTAGCAGACATGACTATTGACCAAGCAAACTACACATTTTCAAATTTCAACAACATGGATATTATATAGAGAAGGATAAAAAACAATGATAAATTAAATTGTTCATATTTTAGTGTCACCAACTTGGAGATAATTGGAATGTGAAGTCCACAACACAAATTTTATGTATACATCATTTAGAAAAGATCATGACAATAAGAAAATGTGAAGAACTATGTAACCTAGGGTACTTATGTGAATAAAACAGGAGAGTGCATAGGGGTGATACGAAGTCATACGAAGTCATCTTTGCCTTGCTTTCCCCTTTGTTCTTTGCAGAAGTGACTCTTACTTCTTTTTGTTCAACTCTTCTTCTTTCTTTTCTCTCTTTTTATCTATCACTTTTTTTTTCATTCAGTTGATAATTTTGACTGAGTAACCTTTCTTGATCACTTTTTTTTATTTCTTTTCCACATTACTCTTTTCATACCCATATTTCGGGTCATCACTCATAATAGCCACTCTCAACTTATGGCTTTGCCATGAGTCGAGGTACACATTACCCAAGGTTGGTTCAGGGCCAAGACGAGGTCAGTTTCTGCATTAGCCACCCTCAAATTATGCTTTTGACCTAAGTTGAGGTGCGCATGTCCAAGGAGGGACCAGGGCCAACACATTATACCCAGGGAAGGTGAGTTGGTGAAGAAAAGAAAGGTCTATTATAGGATCAACATATTTGGATAAAAAAGGAATAACAGTTTCATTTGGTTCACTTTATTTCAGGCTAGATGTTTGCTAATTCGAACAAGGGCCTATGATCCTTTCCTAGTTGTCTAACACAACTTCTTTTTGCAGGACCAACCGAGAAAGTTCTCGCTAGGTACCAACAGTGGAACCATTAAACTTCCTCACACTCTCTTGACACCTCGTTACCCTATCAGATTGTGAGACACCTAGTTTGAGTGTTCGTTTGAGGGTCATGTATTAGGTGCATCTCTATGTCATGATAAGAGCCAACACATTCAACTTTCTTTATACCTATTCATGCAAGCATCATCATGCTTAATAATTCATGCTTTCATACTTTGTACAAGTTACGACATGGCGGTTCAACAGTAAAGTAATCATTCTCTTGGGGTAAAGAAACATCGGCAAGAAAACCTCGAAGAGAGGATCGTAAGTTGGGCTACTCAGAATTCACCCTAACACTCACTTTCCATTCAGCCCACCCCCAACAAAAATAACATGCAATTGTACCCAATGCATAAGAAATATAAGGATATGGTGGTAGGTGAAGCAAACCTTAGGCGCATAGCACCGATGATCAACAAGCAGGCGGGTCCGATTTCTAGGAACTCGCAACCTCAGTAGTCGGGTCACCCTCAGTGGTGACCACAACACTCTCTGCACCCTCAGTGGTGCTCCTCTCAACAGACTCCGATCTAGAACTAGATGCCCCAGTAGCCAACTCTCGAGCCCTCATCTGATTGTCTCCTCATAAATCAAAGAGGCTCTCCTCGCAGCCTCAAGGTCCGTGCGCTCCCTCTTCCTTGCACGCACATCCTCTACCTCAGTGGTTCATTTGGAACGGTGCCTCTTGGCACGATCATGTGGCTCACGCGGTGGTACAGTATGGGCTATGAATAGTGCAGCAAGCACTGTGTCTTCCACTTGATCGACAGGTGAAGTCTCGGGCTCAGGCCCCCTAATATCCAGGATGCTGTCAACATCTGCCCGCAAACTCTCCACAGCCTCCTCAAGAGTAGTCAAGTCAATGGTGGGGGCTAGGCGTGCAACAAACCGCGCTCAAATGCATCAAGGTGCTGGTTAACCGCTTGAATTTTCCACTCAGTCTGCTGGGCCACCCTCTTCTTAATGTGGTCCTTAGCCTCGGCGTGAATTTCTCCATCCCAGGCTGGATATGATGCATCAGGGTGGCCATGTGGGACTTTAACTTCTGGACCCTCGCTATTAGGAACAGTGCTGCAGACGGTGGAGTAGACTGGGAGAAACTGGGTGCTCTACTAGTGCCATGGGCGTACTCAGACTGGGTAATATTAGTGGGATCTAAAGTGGCAGGATAAGCTCATTGGGCTAACTCTACCGTATCCGCCAAATTCGTACCCAGCGACTGCAACTCAACTCTAGGCCCTCTCTGTGGTGCCGCCACATTGGCCTCATCTCTAATGAGTCCTATATCAACAGTCTCGGTCAGAGTACGGAGGGCATCATGGTTCCAAATGGGCACTCCATCATCTCTACATAGGTGGAAGATCATACATGCAAATGTGTAAGTAGTAGAGTTCTTAAAAGCCCTCTAATGTATCAGTGAGATCACTAATTTCGCGAAGTCGATATCCAACTCGACAACCAAGTCTGCTACCGATACCGCTCTATCCCATGTTATAATGTTATCTGCTGCCATCGGAGATAGGCGATGGCTGACTAACAAGCAGAAGAACTTGTCTGTGAAGGAGGTTGGCCTTTTTGATAAGGCCTCTGTGGTCTAACTCCCAGTATGCTCCCTCACCATCAATGTAAAGCTGTTGTTCAATCCATCTCTTGGTGGTCTCTCTCTAATCTCTGGTCCTTTGAAACTGGCCACTCTTTACCATACCCCACCTGTAATCAAACTCCGGAGTAAGGGGGTTACAAGTAACATAAGTGGGCGCACTGTACAGGTAGCAGCGAATGGTAGTAGGAGAATTGTCCACCTGGCAGCCTAGAACTAGAAACTGTGTGAGTAGGTCCTGTTTGGAAGGTCTCGCCCGCCTATCTAAAGATCCTCTGAGAGTAGCCGCATATGAGGCGTAGAACTCTAGACTTCTCGCTGTACGACCCTAGACTCCTAGTTATCCACTCGAGCCTGTGGCGGGTAAACAATCTATGCACATAAGGGACTTTGTGAAGTCTCCCTATAAGAACTCTCCGCTCGACTGTCACCAACCGGGTCATCACCCCCTTGTCATCCAGAACCTTTGTGTCCCTGTAGACATGATATTGTCCATCTACGCACCATCAGTTTGGTTCCTCAGCAACCAATGCAGGGACATCATCATAGGGTACTGGAGCAGACTTCGAACTATGAGCCACTTCATACGAGGCTTGGTGGGCAGGTATCTCTGGGTGAGTTGTTACAGGTGATCCGGAACCAGAGGCAGTGGCCTCATTCAACCCCGTAGAGTGGACCGACTCTGAACCTGATGCCGATTTGGAGCCAGACGCTCCTTGAGAAACCGAGGCTGACCTAGACGGTGTTTCGGTCAGTGTGTGCTCCTCATCAGACTGAGAGGCAGTGACTACGCCGGAAGCCACCTTTTGTGGGTTACCCCGAGTGGCTCGTGCAGCTGGTCTAGGGGTACGGGTGCCTGGGGGAACATATTCAGGGTTTCGCTCATCGTCGAAAGTGCCAATCATGCTACGAGATGGTGACACCGACTTGGACCTACCCCTGGAATAAACGATGTCCTATTTGGGGGCCATATGTACCTGTAAAATAGGTGTTAGTCTCATAGAAATCTTACTACACACTCAAAATAAACAAAAAAGAAAAAGGAAACATAAAGAACATTCCAATTCAGACCTGCACTACTCGTTGATGGGCAGTATTGATGGCTCATCGCTGAATCGACAGTCCGTCGATAGTGTCAGTTGTTGGACACTTGGGATTTTTTTTTCACATTCTTCAATCTACAGATCTCTCAGTTGGAAACGACAGACGTGCCGAACGGCCTGTCGATCAATCGATGAACCGTAGTCCACTTCCATCGTGTGACACTTAGAATAATTTTTAAACTCTCGCAAAACAGGGTCTCAGTTGGAAACGACGGACGTGCATAGTCAATCGACGAACCATAGTCCACTTCCATCATCTCAGAGTCAAGCAATTTTAAGGCTGCTCAATCGATGACCCGTCGATCAATCGACGGTCCATCGACGGGGTCTCGTGTTATTGTCCTGAGACAGATTTCAGACCTTGATTCTATTATCACATTTTGACACCTTTTACACCCTCATAAGTTTACCCAACACATAACAACAATAAAAAGACCATTTCTTCATCCTTAGGGTTTCCATTTCACAAGGTTCATCTCGGATTCAAAGATGCTACAAAACCCTAAGTCAGAAAGTTGATAAACTCATTTTAAACAGATTCCACCACTACCCAGTCACTTTCTATCATTCTAAGGGACATTTTACCCAATTTTGAACAAGCACAACATTCAATTTTGTCCCTAATTCAAGACCCATATTCTATGTTTCGTTTCCAACAACAAATGAACGAGAATTCATCAAGAAAAGAGAATAGAAATACCTGAAGATCGTAGTGGAGTTAATGGGTGGGTGATATTTGCAACAACCTATGTGACCGCCTTTGAACACTGCCCGTAGAAAGCAAGAGGAACCAAGTAGAATTTTGGAAGAAGAGAGTTTTGGGGATTTTGGAGAATTTGGGAGTTTGGGGGAATCTAAGAAATTTGGTGGTTTGATGAGAAAGGAAGGAAATAAGGGAAGGGAAACGGTTGGGAAAGGAATTTGAAAAGATTTTGGAGGCTAAAGAATGGTTTTTCTTTTAATATAACCGCCCGGGTCTGGTGGGTTCACTGGATCTTTTGACTGACGACACCCTGTCGAGAGTTCGTAAGCCAGTCGACGGATCATCGATTGCATAATGACTTAGACAAAATTTTAAGACTTCCATGGGATCTACGGACATAATTGACGGTCCGTCGATGGAACGACGACCCGTCGATGGGGTCCGTAGATATGTGCACGAGACCATTTTCTGCAGAATTCTTGGTTTTGGTCCCTGCACAATGAACACCCATTAAACTATTGTTTTTGTGTTTTTCTGGAAACTTTTGAGACACGGACCCTATACTAATCTCTAGCCAACACTAGAAAAAATAAAGCAAGAGTATGAGTAAAAGAAAACGAAACAAGAGAATGCAAATATTCCTACAACGAAAAGAAAAACCTATTGTTGTCAAGAGGATACACCTTGGGTTGCCTCCCAAGAATCGCTTTATTTAACGTCGCGGAATGACACAAGATCCTTGATTACTCACACTTCATCAATGTGATATGCCTCAACCACTTCATGGACACTCTCCACATGCCCTAGTAGATGTTAATTCTTTGCCTGTTGACAATGAACTTTGCACTCTCCTTGTTCTACAACTCAACCGCTCCTTGTGGAAATACTTTAGTGATAAGGAATGGTCCCGTCCACTTGGACTTGAGTTTGCCAGAAACAAGCGTAGCCTAGAGTTGAATAGAAACACTAAGTCCCCAACCACATATTCTCGCTTTTTAATATTTTGGTCGTGGTACTTCTTCATCTTATCTTTGTAGATGGTTGAACTTTCATGCACTTTTAGGCGAAACAAATCAAGCTCATTCAACCCATTAAGTCTCTATTTCACTGCTTCATTTCAATCCATCTTCAGCTTCTTCATTGCCCACATGGCTCTGCACTCTAACTCAACTAGCAAGTGACAAGCCTTCCCATATACAAGTTGGTATAGAGACATACTTATGGGGGTCTTGTATGCAGTTCGGTAGGCCCAGAGATCATCATCAAGCCTCCTTAACCAATCCGTTCTATTAGCATATACCATTCTCGACAGAATTTGCTTGATCTCTCAATTGGACACCTCAACTTGCCCACTAGTCTATGGATGGTACGGAGTGACCACATTATGGAGAACCCCATATTTTTCCAATAGCCCTTTGAACAACTTATTGCAAAAGTGAGATCCACCATCACTAATAATGGCCCTAAGTGTGCCAAATCTGGAGAAGATGATCTTTTTCAAGAACACAGTGACACTCTTCCCTTCATTATTAGAATGCGATATAGATTCAACCCATTTTGACACGTAGTCCACCGCCACAAGTATATATTTCATCCCATGAGAACTCATAAACGGGCCCATAAAATCAATGCCCCATACATCAAATAACTCAATACTAGAATGGGAGTTAAAGAGAGCTCTTGCCTCTTCGATATTCCTCCATCTCTTTGACACCTATCACATGACTTGGAGAACTCGTGAGCATCTTGGTGAATGGTTGGACAATAGTACCCACACTGCAAAATCTTGTGGGCAGTCCGGATACTATGGTGCCCACCCACAGGTGAGGATTGGCATGCCTCCAAAACACTTAACATTTCAACTTCCGGCACGTAACGACAAATAATCCCATCAGCACAACTCTGGTATAAGTAAGGATCACCCCAAAAGAACTTTTTCACATCATGCATGAACTTCTTCCTGTGATTGAAGGACAAGTCCGATGAGACTATATCACTGGCCAGATAATTCGCAAAATCGGCGAAACATGGAATCAAGTCATGAGAAGCGGCTAATACATGTTCATCAGGGAAGGTATTATCAATTTAAGGCTTTTCACCCAACTCTTGCATAGCTTCATCCTCCAATCTGGCGAAGTGATCGGTAACTTGATTTTTAGTCCCTTTTCTATCTTTTACCTCAAAATCAAACTCTTGCAATAATAACACCCATCTAATCAACCATGGCTTCACATCCTTCTTTTCCATCAAGTATCTCAAAGCGGAGTGGTCAGTATGCACTATGACTCTCGTGCCAAGAAAATAGGACAAAAATTTTCTAACGCAAATACCACCGCAAGAAGCTCTTATTCAGTCACAGTGTAGGTTTTTTGTGCTTCATTTAGGGCCTTACTTTCATAATTTATGGGGTGAAGGATTTTATCCCTACTCTGTCCCAATACCACACCAATAGCAACCCCACTAGCATCACACAGCACCTCAAATGGCTTACTCCAATCTGGGGAAATAATAATGGGCGCACACACCAACTTCTCCTTCTACTCTTCAAACTCCTTCGGACAGGATTCATCAAAATAGAGTTTACATTCCTTCTCAAGTAATTTGCACACAGGATGTGCAATTTTTGAGAAATCCTTAATAAACCGCCGGTAAAAGCCCGCATGTCCCAGAAAACTTCTCACACCTTTTACAGAAATGGGTGGGGGAAGTCTTTCTATAACTTCACTTTTGCTCGATCAACTTCTATCTCCTTTTACGAGATGCGATGGCCCATTACTATACCTTCTTTCACCATAAAGTGACTTTTTCCCAATTTAGCACAAGATTGAAATCTTCACATATTTTGACAACCTCGACCAAGCGAATCAAACACCGATAAAAGGAGTCGCCAACAACTGAAAAGTCATCCATAAACACCTCAATAGTTTCCTCCACCATATCGGAGAATATCGACATCATACATCGCTGGAAGGTGGACGGTGCATTACATAACCCAAATGACATCCTCTTGAATGCGAACGTCCCATAACGGCAAGTAAATGTGGTCTTCTCTTGATCCTTCGGGCCAATGGAGATTTGATTGTAACCCGAATAGCCATCAAGAAAACAATACCATCCTTTTCCTGCGAGTCTATCTAACATTTGTTCCATGAAGGGCATAGGAAAATTATCCTTCTCAGTCCATGCATTCAACTTCCGGTAATCCATACAAACTCTCCATCCGTTCACCGGCCTCATTGTAACAAGTTCGTTCCTCTCATTAGAAACTACTGTCATTCCCCTTTTTTTGGGAACACATTGAACAGGGCATACCCAACTACTATCTACAATAGGATATATGACTCCGGCATCCAACCACTTAATGATTTCCATCTTCACTACCACTTGCATGGGTGGACTCAACCGTCTATGGTGCTCAATACTTCGTTTGTGATTGGGGAGAGTTGGATTTTGTGTGAAAAAATACCGGGAGGGATCCCAATAATGTGCGAAATAGTCCAACCAATGGTTCGTTTGAACCTCTTCAAAACTTCCACCAGACACTCTCCTTGTTGCACATTCAAATACGATGCAATCATTACCGGCAAAGTGCCATCTCTACCCAAGAATACATACCTCAGATAAGGTAGTAGAGCCTTAAGCTCTAATTTTGGAGCCTCCTCAATAGATGGTTTCGCGAGTGGAGACTCGCGATGCTTCATATCTAACATCAATTTCTTTGGTTTGGACCTATATTAAAAGACCCAAAATCATTAATACCATCACTCTCAAAATTCGTGATCACTGCCGCTATTGCCTCAACACCTATGCGCTCTTCGATTTGTACCTCTGACGTACTCTCAACCCTATAAGATATATCAAATACCGTTTGGAGCTCACCACTCTGCATCATGGACCTATAAATGCAGAATTTTGCTTTATCATTGATCAATATAAATTTAATATACCCTTTCTCCATATCAACCAAGGCGCGACCAGTGGCAAGTAACGGCCTCCCAGGAATAATAGGGACCTCAAAGTCCACCTCATAGTAAAGAATCACAAAATCAGCAGAAAATATAAACGACTCCACTTTCATGAGAACATCATGGAGTATCCCAATGAGCCTCTTCAATGTTTAATCGGCCATCAGTAATACATTGCACTTGGCTTTGGGTAACCCAAACCCAAATTCTTATAAATAGAAAGAGGCATGAGGTTTATGCTTGCACCTAGATCACATAGTGCTTTAGCAAAGTGTAATAATCCGATGGTACATGGAATACTGAAAGAGCCCGGATGTTCCTTCTTTTGCACAAGAGACCTTGTAGCAATAGCACTACAATGCTGCATTCGGTGATCATCCTCAAAACTTACCGATCTGTTTTTTGTAACCAAATCCTTCATGAACTTAGCATAACTGGGCATTTTCTCCAAAGCTTCTATCAAAGGGACATGATGGAAAGTTGTTTCAACATAGTGATTAAACGCCGATATTTACCATCCTAAGTCTTCTTCACCAATCTCTGATGGAATGGCGGTGGCGGTCTAGGAATGGGGACCACTTTCTAGGGTACCTCTGCTTCTTTCGCTATTTTTTCCACCAATTCACCACTAGTTTCCACCACCTCTTCATCTTTTCTTATCTCATCTTCTACCACAGACGACATAGGTGGATCAATAGTTTGCTTACCTCCTCGAGTAGTGACTGACATGCATTGTCCATCATTTTTAGGTTTTTGAATGGTATTGTTAGGAAGAGTGCCCGGTTGGCGTGGGTTCATAGTAGTAGACAATTGGGCCATTTGTAACTCGAGATGCTTAATTGAGACCGCATGTGCATCCACCTTTTGCCCAATGTTAGCTAAATCACCTCTCAATTCCTTGGCGTTCTCATCACTAGCATCAAACCTCCTCATCATCTTCTGCAACATATGCTCAACTCGTGCCATATTACCTTCACCATCCCTAAGAGAAACTTCACTATTTTGAGGTGGAACATAGGGCCCAGTACGATCATTTTTGTTGCCATAGTTATCTTGGTTGAAGTTGTTGTCGCGATTGTAATTTCCTTCTCGAACATTCTGGCCCTCTCTATTATAATTACCATAATTCCGACCTTGAATTCTTTGACCTTGACACCAATTCTCCTGATTGGAGCCTTGGGCGTTTGGTCGGAAACACCCCGTCTAATCATTCACTGCATAATTATCCTCTTCATAATAGTAGTCATCCAATGACGGTGGTGGTTTAGTTATGTAATTCACCGCATTTACCTTCTCTGCATTTCCAGTGACATTTTTCAATACCAACCCAAGCTCGTTTCTCGCAGTGTCCAACTTTCTACTACTCCAAGCCTTATTGTTGCAAGAGATTTTCTCCAACTTCTATGCGATCTTTGCATATGTGCACTCACCATAAGAACCACCCGCAATAGTATCGAGCACTGCTTTATTATTATCATCTTGTCCCCGATAGAAGTACTCTTTCAACGACTCATCATCAATGATGTGGTTTGGCACACCTCTCACGAACGCAGTAAATTTTTCCCAAGAGCTACTTACCAACTCCACAGGTAGTGACACAAAGTTGTTCACTCTATATTTGTTGTTGAGCTTTTTGGACACCGGGTAGTACCATGCTAGGAACACATCCCTCAACTTATCCCAAGTATAGATAGAATTGTAGGGAAACTCATTAAACCATATTGCGGACTCTCCCTTCAGTGATAGAGGGACCACTCTCAATCCAATGACGTTCATGTATAAGTCCGACCTCCCCACACAACTCTTGCACACGAACCTCAGTTTGGATATGTGCGCATGGGGATCCTCTAATTGTAGCCCTGAAAACAAACCTCTCACGGTGAGCATCTGCATCAAACTACTAGTTACCACTGCGGTAGAGGAGGTAGGATAATAGCCCATCAGAATAAGTGATATTGACGTTGCCCCTATAAAACTATTGAGGGCATGGGACGGGAGGTTGTATCCTTAAAGCATCATCAATCTGATTTTCCATAACTACTTGACTGTGAGCCTCAACCGGTGGTGGAGGCTAACGATTTATCCCATCACCTAGATTGGCGGGGTTCTGCTGATTATTCGTTCTTCGAAGTGTAGGGTTAAGTTCAGGTTTGAATGGAAGTATTGGTTCTCCTCGGCTCCGTGTACTTGGCATACACTAAAGCTATACCTAAGATAAACAAAAACAAAAGAAAAAGTAAAATTAGGAAATTATTGACTAAACATCAGTAATTTTATTAAGGTTAATCTAAAAGCCACTTTTCTCGGCAGCGGTGCCAAAATTTGATACGCTCAAATTACACCTCCCTAAAGAGGTATAACCGGTCGTATAAGTAAAGAACCCAACTATTAGGTAGGGGTCAATCCCACGAGGAAAATGGTTTAAACTTAAGTTCAATGTACGATTACTTCTATTTAGTCAAGTTCTTTCCGAAGACAGGTAAAAAAAAGGGGGGGGGGGGTTTTGTGAAATAAAAGTCTTTTAATATCTTTAAGTAAAACAAGTAACAAGAGTAAATCTTTGGTGTTTATCAAGTTGTGAAAGAAACTAGGGTGTAAGTGTTCCCTATAGGCTTATAACGTCGTATTCCTAGCTATAACAATTCTTCCCTATGGTTTTGCATGCAAAGAGATAAGTTAGGTATCTCTAAATCCTTGGTCTGACATTTAGAGAATTTCACCCCGTACCTTGGTCTGGCTACGTGTGTCTAAGATACTAAACCTTACCTTTACTTTATATTAAGCATCATATTTGATGTATGACTTAGTTATTACTTCGCACCAATCGAGACTAGCCTATTAGATTGTATCACACTAAATATATGTTGATAATTCTTTTCCTATTAACTACCTCCTTGGTCCGTCAAGTAGCAATAAGGCGAGTTCTAACGCGTGTACTAGTTAAAATACTTCTAAGCAAAATAATTATCAATACATGCAATAACCTAATTGAGAATTGTTATTAAGCTAGGTTTACTTTGTTAATCACCCATGGTTCCCACAACCCTAGTAGTGGATTGAGTTACCCATGCATAGAAGAACACAATTCATAGTTGATAAACAATAAATCATGACTTACTTTGACAATTCGAAGAAAATACAGAAATTCAACTTGAAACAACAAGAAATCACTTGAAAACCAAATTTGGAAATTTGAATTAATGCTAAAGTTGCAAAAACCAATTTCCAAAAACAAAACTAAGAACAATAGTAATAGAATCCAACCCCAAAAATGATGTTTTACACCTTATTTATAGAAAATATTGTCCTAACTTAAAAGGAATTAAAATAAGGAAAGTTGTCCAAAAATGCGGCTGTAATCGACGACCCCCACAGACGGTCCATCGACGAAACGACGGATCATCGACTGCCTCCGTCAGTCCAGACATAGCATCTTTTTTCATCCTTCAGCTAGCATCTTCTCTGAATCAATCGATGGACCAACACCACGGTCCGTCAATGCGTCTACGGTTCGTCGATGCCTTCTGTCGTTCCATACATAGACTTTTTTCAACTTCGAGTACTGGGACTATCTCTGAATTTAACGATGATTGAACAGGATGGTTCGTCGATCAATCGATGGACCGTCGATCCTTTCCTATCCCCACATTTGGTTAGATTTCCCCGAGTTACTCCAGATGCCTGAACTATGAGTCGACGATCACCATCTATGGTTCGTCGATGGAACGACGGACCATCGATTGCCTTCGTAGGTCACCTCTGCACTAAATCTCAGTTGCCTTCTCCGTTTTGGGTTTGGACACCTTTCCTGCAAAACAAAGATAAAAACATGTTAAAACTACTAGAAAAATGCTCTAGACACACACCAATCTTAAGGAAAAAACATTGAATGTACCATGAAACCACGGTACATCAATGAACAACACACACTCTTGTTAGCTGAGGAGTGGGTGACACAAACACCTGATGCTGAATGATGATGGTCCATGGCTTGAGGAGGTGGAATATCTTGTTGATTCAAAGTGGGAATGTTTTTTTATGTGTGGGTTAGAGTTAGACTGAAATTTAGAGGTTGAAAACGAAATGTGAAACCCTAGCATTAAGGAGATGTTGTTCGGAGTTTGTCAGGTCCGTCAGGATCATGTAAAGTGTGAATATTAAATCATCCAAAAGATTCATATAAATACAAAATCAAAATTTTGAAATTTAGGATCAGTAATTTGATCAGAAATAATATCATCTATATATTCTCTTATTATAAAACAATTGACGTGCCTATGTGTTTTTTGAAAAAGCAATAAAATTGTTTTTTCTATTTTCTTTTAATTTAATATGTTTATAATTTTTTCAAATTTTTTTGACATACTTTAGCTACATTCTTTTGTTTTAATTCATAACTTTTGTTATAGCTTAATTACTTTGAATGTTGGTGTTCTTTGTGAAACTTTTGCAATTACTTTGAGTAACAATATTGATGGTGGATTAAAAAATATACTTTAATTATTGACATCTTCATGGGCCTCTTACATTAAGTATTCAATAAAAAAGAATGAGATGATTAAAGACCTTTGAACCGAACGTTCCGGGTTTGTTTACAACCTAGAGAAAGTAATTAACAACGATATTAGTTTGAAAAATGGTTTTGCTCATCATAGTTTTAAGGGGCGCTTGAATATTCTTAGAACCCGTTGTAAATGTTATTGAGTTAATATAGCATGTGGTGGGCAATGTCACGCTTCGAGCGTACACCCTGGGCAGGACTACCAGTCGAGAACAATTGTTGGTCCCATCGAACCCTTGGCCTGACATACTTACTCAGCAGAAGATTTAAATATAAGAAAGAATATTCAAATATGAGATAAATCAACAGTCTCAAAACTAAACTCAAAATATTTCTAAAATCAACATTTTACTTAGTAAAAGTGGAAACTCAAATAGTGAACATAAGCTAATGACGAGATAGTGACACATGAACTAACATCTGACTAATTATCTATGAAACCTTCAAAAGAATCGAGATGGATGTCGGGATAAGACCCACGACATCCTAATAAAATGATAATAAAACTGCTAGCAATAAAAGGAATCCTTAGGAAAGTAAGGAGGCTAACCACAAGAGTTTGATTCTCAACAGGATGAACGATGCGCTTGGTGCTGATCCTGGTTAATTGTGTTTGTATCATAATAAGATGCATGCTAAATTTTTATCAGTACATTGAATGTAAGAGTATGTGAGGGAAATTCTAAAACAAGACATAATCTTGAAAGGAACTGAAGAATTTACCTGGCTCAACTCAACTTCACATAACTGAACTCATTCCAATATAAAGCAATTTAAAACAAGTGCAGTATAAAGAAAAGTTGTTTAAAATTTGACTGCCAACTCTGTGCATTGTGGAAATACAATGATACTCTATATGTATGCAAAGATATAATATGACTATAAAATGCATGTTAAAATACTATTTAATTTGTAAATATAAGAATACAAATACTTTTGGGAGTTTCTTTAACTGACGACCATCACTTAAGAGTTATTGTGATGATAAAGTGTTTTGCCTCACGCTGTCTGAGTCGTCCTATACCTTTCCAAGGGTATAGAACCTGAACTACTAAGTATATCCACTAGTCTATGCTAAAAACACTAAAGGAATCATCTAAAAAGTCTGACCATTTTCTACCCATGGTGGCTACATGGATTTTCGGGGTTTGAGTTTTCTCAACTCTCCGCAATATTGATGCTCAATACTACTCAAAAATATGAAACTAGCTCTTCTGTTTTTAACAAAATAATTCTTTTTGTTATTTGAGATAATTTCTAAAAACTTTGCTCAAAGAATACCTTGGAAATCAAAGTTTCCTTTTTGCTTAATTGTGATAGCATTTACTTTTTTCCGAAAACTAGCTCAATGGTTCTTTGGAAATCAAGGTTTTCTTTCTTGTTTAAATGTGAATTTTTTTAAAAATCTTTGGGATAAAATAGTACCCATATATTCTTTGAAGAAATGAACTTCAATTTTTTAACTCTTTACTCCTTACTCAACTTTAACTTTTAAGTCATAAAATAAAGTTACAAGCATTTGCACAATACTTATGGAAAAGAATCTAAGAACTTTCTACACTTGGTTCTTAATTTTCTTGAATTTGACTTTATATATTCAAGGTTATGATTCATTTTTCTGGATGATTCCTATATGTATCAAAGTTTTTTAGAGTAGTTATAATCAATAGAAGTGTTAGTACACTTTAGAAGGACTTAAATGAATTGAATGATTAAAAACGGGTGGAAAAAAATGATTCGGGCGCATCCCTAGCGTGCCTCGCCAGCCCCAAGTGACAGGGTCCCAATTTTTGTGCATTGCAAACGCACTGCCCAAGCCTCTCTGTCGCAGATGGGGGGCACCGCGCCAGACCCTTCCCAGGTGAGTGTGATGAATTTTCAACTTGTTTTCTGATCTTAAATCTATTTTAATCGATTCTTTTTCTCAATTCAGATACCCAAAACATGTACATCAGAATCTAACTTTAAAAAAATCTTAACATCACTAAAAGGTCTCAATAAAACCCATCAATAACATATAAGTTTAAGAATGAAAACAATTTAAGAACACAACTAAAGAACATCAAATTTTACCTCTTTTAGGATAAAAATCGCTGAATTAAACAACTTTGGCTCCTGGGTGAATGGACCCAACACTATCTGATCTCACATACTTCGTAGGATTGAATCCTTGACGAAATCCACAACCAAACTTGATCGTTCTTGACCATTTTTGATACTTCTTCGTATATCCTCTTTTATCTTTTCTCCAAGTCGTTGCGTGCATTTCAATTTTTTCTAAACAGAACAAATTCAAATTTGACCCCAATAAAACTCCTAAAAACATACTAAAACAATGAGTTAAGGAAAAGACTAAATTACCGTTCCAAAATCCGGTTTAGACTTTTCTTATTTGAACAGCCCAACTTCAAATGGTCATATTCACTCATACGAACTCGGAATCGCACAAACCTGACGCCGTTGGAAAGATTATTCGAAAATCATTGCTACAGTATCATGAAGAACACCTAACTTATCCTGATATAGGAGTTATACTTCTTTGAATTTGAACAAAAACAACAACTTAACTTAACAATCTTTCCTGTTTTTTATTCTTTCCCAAAAAGACTCTTTCTAATTCTAGTTCTTTCGAGTTAAGGGGTGTTACAATATATCCATGTTGGGAACATTCGTTCTTGAATGAGTTTACTCTTGATAGGCTAAGGGTGTACATTTAACATTCAGCTTAAACACCCATCAAGAAATGCAATTACGACATGCTAACTTTTAAATATAAGAGTACTAAGAAGAGAATTAGCACATTGGTCTAATATTTCTCGGATTTGAAGAGACGTGGATATCTCTTATTCATATACTCCTCGGATTCCCAAGTAGCTTCCTGAACAAATTGGTTCCTCCCATGGACTTTGACTGATGCTACTTTTTTGTTCTCAACCTGCAAACTTGGCAATCTACAATCTGAACTCGAATCTCCTCATAAGATAAGCTATCATTGATCCCAATATCTTCAGTTGGTATGATCAATGAGGGATCACCCATGAACTTCTTCAACATGGAGATATGAAAAACTAGATGAACCACAACTAATTCTTGTGGCATCTCCAACTAATAAGCTACGTTACCTACCCTTTTCGATATTCTATAAGGGCCAAAATACTAGGGACTAAGCTTCCCCTTCTCACCAAATATAATTACACCTTTCATTGGTGAAACTTTATAGTAAACCTAATCATGTACTTCAAATTCTAACTCTCTTCTCCTAATATCATTCTCCTAATATCATTGTAGTATTTCTAATGACTTTGCGCCATTTTAAACATCTCTTGAATCACTTTCACCTTTTCAATAGCTTGATGAACAAAATTTGGTCGTATCAACCCTGCTTCACAAACTTCAAATGATCCAATAAGAGATCTATATCTTCTCCCATAGAGAGATTCATAAAGATCCATTTGGATGTTAGAGTGATAACTCTTGTTGTAAGAGAACTCATTGTAAGAGAAATCGATCATCCCATTTGAGTAATTTTTCTCATGAATTCTCAACTATTTGGAGGCATAACCTATAAATTGTCATTTTACATTAATATGCAACCCAAACAAATCTAGATGTATCACAATGCATCATAATACACCACAAAACCCTGAATACTTTATGGCAAGTCAAAATTGGGCGATAGTCAACCTCTATTTCAATTCCTAGAAACTTTTCTCACAAGGTTCAGAACATTGAAACTTCGTTGTTTTATGAGTTAAGTTGGTCAAAGGACACAAAATGAATTAGAATCCCTCAACAAAGCTTCTATAATAGCAAGCCAAACCCAAGAAACTCTTCATATCGGTTGGAGATGTGAGTCTAGGCCAATTCTACACTGCCTCTATTTTTGGGGTATCAACATTAATTACCTCTCCATACATCCTAAGAAATCCATAGACTCAAGCCAAAACTCACACTTAGAGAACTTGACATACAACTCTCTATATTTTAGAGTTTGGAGAACTATTATGAGATTACTAGCATGATGTTCTTCAGTTTTCAAATAGATTAGTATGTCATCAACGAAGACGATAAGATACATATCTAAATAAGGTCTGAATACTCTATTCATAAGGTCCATGAATGTTGCAGCTGCATTGGTCAAACCATAGGACATGACCAGAAACTCATAATGACTGTAATGGGTTTTGAAAGTTGTCTTTGCAATATCACATTTCCTTATTCGTAACTGATGGTAGCAAGATCTTAAGTTTATCTTAGAAAAATAGGTGTCACCCTGAAGTTGATCGAAAAGATCATCAATATTTGGAAGATGATACTTATTCTTGATTGTATACTTGTTCATCTGCCGGTAATATATACACATCCTATGAGAACCATTTTTCTTCCTCACAAACAATACTAGAGCGCCCTAAGTGAGACACTTGATAGAATAAAGCCTTTAACAAGGAGGTATTTAAGTTGTTTATGTAACTCTTTCAACTTTGTTGGTGTCATCCTATATAGAGAATAGAGATAGTACGAGTATCCTGGAGAATTTCTATGCCGAGGTCTATTTCTCTCTTAAGAGGGACTCCAGGTAGATAATCTCGAAAAACTTTTGGAAACTCACTTACAACTAGAACTGACTCAATAGGAGGTATCCAAACACTAGATTCATTAACTCGCAATCAACCCTTGGAAACTAACTTTCTCACCTTAGGATACAAAATTTAACGACCCTTAGGCACTACTAAACTACTTTTCCACTCTAAGACTTGATCATTTGGTAACAGAAACTTGAAAACTTGAGATCTAAAATCAACTGAGACATAAAAGGCATGAATCCAATCCATAACAAGAATTACATCGAAATCTACCATGTCTAACTCAACTAAATCAGCCGTGGTACTCTTGTAATTGATGAAAATAGGATAATCACGATAAACTCTCTCTAATAGAATAGATTCACCAACAAGTGTAGAAAAAGTGAAGGGTTCCGTAAGTTTCTCAGGAATAACATCAAAATTCATCGCAAACATACGGAGTTACAAAGGATAAACTCGCTCCTGGTCTAGGAGAGAATACATATTGAAGTTGAAAACTTGGATAATACCAGTGACAACATCAGATGAATCCCATGCTCTTGGCGACTATTGATAGAATATAAATGGTTTGTTCCTCCGCCAGTACCGGAAGTAGAGCCTCTGGGTGCAGCTCAATTTGGTGGAGCAACTAAAGAAGATAGGGCTCTATTGCCCGAATTACCACTACCCTACTTGTTCCTTGGACACTCTTGCATGAAATTCCCTTTCTGTCCATACTTAAAGCAACTAGTGGAGCCATCACCACACGTCCGTGAGTGATTTCTACCACACTTAGCACATGTAGGAGGCTTACTACCCTCTTGTGTTATACTACCATAAGAATAGGCAAGTTTGGATCTAAAACCTTGACTATTGTACTCACTATTATTATTTGGTGTAGGTGCACTAGCTGTGATGGAGCAGGGCCCTTCTATTTAGAAGGATGACCGGGTGGCATTACTTTTCTGCTGCCCCGACTCATTCCTTGTCTTAACCCCTTATTCTTGAACTCTTGTCTATCCCTCATCTTCTGTTTTGCAACCTATTGCACATAGACTATCAATATTATGATATCCATGTCACCTATTAGCATTGTAGCCTTACTTTCCTTACTCGACATACGAGACAATCCAGATACAAATAAACTCATCATTTTCTTCATGTCAGCAATTATATCCAGAGCATACCGAGAAAGTTGTGTGAACTCACACTATACTCGTGAACTATCAAAGAATCCTGCTTAAGTCTGAGGAACTCTCGTACCTTAAACGCCTAAAAAATGCCTCCTAAAAACAATCCCAAGGTAGTGCCCCTTCAACTCTACCCTCTTTCCACTAGTTAAACCAAGTCCTACCAATATTCTTCAGTTGATATGCATCTAGTTCTACTCCCTCAGGATTGTCAATGTGCATAACGACAAATACCTTCTTCAGTTCCTCAACAAAGCTCTTGAATTCTCAGTAGTGCTTGAACCAGTGTAACTTTGAGGTATCATCCTCAAGAATTCTCAGATTCTCTAAGTATCAGTCAATTCCTGCCTAGCTCCTCTCTGTTGACAAACTTTGTTGGTCACAACTTTTCTCCACATTTAGATAGCCTCACAGAACTAGGGATTGATAACTTGTCCTTGGGGTTTCGATTCATGTGCATTGGATACCATTTGCTCCTCAATATTACGCCTCGCAGAATAACCTCATACAGCTCTTTGTGGAGGCATGGTTAGCTGAAAAACACGTGTAAGCACGAATTAGTAGAAACTTTTTAGAGATAAAACTCTACTGCACGGAATTAGCATGAAAGAAGTGAAGTAATTTCCTAAGTATTACAACTTGGAATTCAAAGTTTCCCCCCTTGCTTTATTGTTAAAGCATTTACTTTTTTCTAAAGGGGGGAGATATCAAAGAAAGCACTGGTAGCATGGGAGAAGGCGTGTCAACCAGGTGTTGCTGGGGGCCTAAATATAATTGATCTTGGAAAATGGAACAAAGCAGCTGTCCTCAAACACTTGTGGGCTATATCTATGAAGAAGGATTTATGGATCAAATGGATACATTATTATTACATAAACCAGAGGTATTTGGAGACATTGGAAATACCCAAGGCTGCAGCTTGGGTACTGAGGAAAATAATTGATAGTAGAACTTTGTTACTTCATGCAAACGCTAGGCCAGGAACACTTGTGCAGGAGTTGAAGAATTTAGAAAAGCTGGGCTAGTTCCAGATGAAGGAAGATTACTACAATTTACAGAACCATCTCCTAAGAGCCACTTGGAAGAACTTAACTTGCATAGGCATATACATCCAAGGCACAGGTTTCATCTTTGGCTTGCAGTTGAACAGAGATTGGCCACTGTGGTATGACATCAAAATTTTGGCATACATGTCCCTATGGAATGAGTTTTCTGTTCACAAGAGGAGGAGTCATTCAACCATATTTTCTTCTCGTGCTCCTACGATTCAAGCCTGTGGACTAGTTTACTTCACTGGTTGCAGGTGCCGCGTAGTATTGGCCCATGGGATCAAGAATTGGAGTGGATTTGTTGTAAGGCAAAGCAAAGAAATGGAATGGCTGAGATCATATGTTGCACTTTTGCAATGGTAATATACTGCATATGGAGGGATAGAAACATCATGAGATTCCAAAATAGAAGAGTGCAATCAACACAAACATGCCGGGAGATAGTATTGCATATCCACATTCAAGGGAGGAACAATATCGGTTGGCGTGACTCATTAGCTCAGTTAAACTGTTTTCCTTAAGAATGTATAGACTATTTCCTTTGATAGTTTATACATGGCAAATTTCGTAGCTTTTTATTTTTAGAGGTAGTTGGTCTGCATCTACCTGTTTTTTTAATGATTACGTTTTGATTAATAAAGATGGTTGTTAATAAAAAAAAAACCTAGCTCAAAGGCACTTTGATTAAATTAGTGTACAACATTTTAAAAAATGTTCGATCTAATTTAGCTACGCCCTTTACTTTTAATTCATATACTTTATTTATTGGTTTATTAGTTTGAATATTTGTGGTCTTTGTGTATATTTTGCGATTAGTTGTAGTAAAAAACTGACGGTCGATGAACATCCCAATAGGCTTCTTACCTTAGGTTTTTAAGAAAACATGATGAGATGATTAAAGGCCATGTATCAATTTTTCATGTCAACGTCTTTATTAATCATTACATGCAAGTTTTCATAAAAATTTAATCATTTTAATAAATCAAAAAGAATATATGAGACACACGTGCCCATGGATAGTCAATTAAAAGGAAAAACATGGATTTAACTTCAAGACTTTCAGCACAATAACAACCATACTAAACTCTATTAAACCTTTTCTTTTTGCCGGTTTATAAGGAATCGAACACTTTGAATTCTCAAAATTGTAAAAATAAAGTGATAGAGATTGATGAGCTCAATTAAATTGAAAGAATAGAAAGAATTATACATAGAATAATATATAGAAACACAACAAAAGAGAGTTGAATTTAAATGAGCCTCCATCGTATGAGAAAAAAATGTGAAAAGGTGGGCGTAGACAAAAAAACGTATATAAAATGTGTGCAATAAAAACCTACTATGATATCAAAAACAATCTTGAGTTAAAACAACACATTATCCGGCATATAATGAGGGAAGGGAACTAATTAGCAGATTACGTAGCAAACATGGCTATTGACAAAGAGAACTAGACATTTTCAAGTTTTGTTTTAACATAAAGATAATTTACGAAAAATCATGAGGCTACAGAAATTTAAGAACTATCAAGACTAGGCTACTTCTGCAAAAAAAAAGAGAACACAATTGTAAGTTGAAGAGAGGAAGTTTAAACGAGATGCAAAAACTTGAAGAAGTCAATAGGATGAACTCCTTGTACTCTTGTTAGCTAAGAAAAGGAATACACGCACACATGCCGTTGAATGTTGATGATTCATATCTTGAGAGGTGGAAATTCTTGTTGATCTATAGTGGGAACATTTTTCAAGTTTTTGGTGGAGTTTTAATGAAAGAGAGAGACGGATTTGAAATGAAAAATCCTACCATTATGGAGATGTTATTGTGCGTTTCTCGTGGTACATCCGGGTGGGCTACCTTTCCATTTTTTTTCTCTTTTTAATTGATATGGACACTAGGTCCAAATGACTGTTGTAATTCTTGTGAGATTCAACTTAATAAAAGATCAAAATATTTTTTAAAAAGTGTGTATTTTGTGATATTTAGAATATTCTAATGAATTGGGATGATGTAAAGCGTGAATGTTAAATCATACAATTATATTACATAAATTCATATATACTCAAAATTTACAAATTTGCATTCCAAAATTATAATGTAATATAAATTTCATTGGAGAATTTTTTCTGAGTAAATTCTTTTAGTAAATAATAGTTGAGGTGCACGGGTATTTTAATAAAAAGAAAAGAAAAAACTTTTTTTATTTTGTTTTTTCTTTAATTAAATTAGTGTATAACTTTTTCAAAAATGTTCGACTTACTTTAGCTATGCCCTTTTGAAGAGAGGCAGTTTAAACGAGATGCAAAACATTTCTGATGTTAATAGGATGAACTCTTGGTACTCTATTTAGCTGAGTAAAGGAATAGACGCACACATGTTGTTGAATGTTCATGATTCCTTGCATGAGGAGGTGGAACTTCTTGTTGATCTAAAGTCGGAAAATTTTTCAGGTATTGGGTGGAGTTATAATGAAAGGCAGAGCTGGATTTGAAATGGGAAAACCTACCATTAAGGAGATGTGATTATGCGTTTGTCGCGGGACATTCGTATGGGATATACTTCTATTTGTTTTCCTTTTTTGTTGATATGGGTGCTAGATCCACATGACTATTGTAATTCTTTTGAGATTCAATTTAGTAAAAGTTCTTTTAAAAAAGTTTGTATTTTTTGACATATTAGAATATTCTGACCATGATGCTCAACTATGATGAAGAAAATATTTTAATTAGGAACATCTCAATAGGCTTCTCACATTAGGTTTTTAAGAAAAAGGGAGGAGATGATTAAAGGCCATGTATCAATTTAACTTGCCAACTATTTTATTAATCATTACATGAAATATTTCATACAAATTTAATCATTTCTATAAATGTAATTTTTTTATGATAAACACGTGCAATACACGTGCCCATAGATTAGTCAAAGAAAAGGCACAAACATGGATTTATCTTAAAGACAATAGTACAATAACGACCATACTGAACTCTATACAAACACTAACAAAAATAAAATAAAATGTTTTGGCTAGTAAATCTAGAATCGAATGTTTTAAATTCTCAAAATTTTAAAAATTAAGTAATAGAGATTAATGAGTTCAATAAATGAAATGCATAGAAAGAATTATATAATAGACTGAAATAGACTAATACAATAAAAGAAATGTGAATCTAAATGAACCTCTATCACATGAGAGAAAAATGTGAAGGGGGGGGGGGCATAAAACATACAACAAATGTGTGCCAGAAGATACATTGTAGAAGATATCAAACACAATATTCAAGAGAAATAATACATTATCCAACATATAAGAAGGGAAGGGAACCACTAAGTAGACTCGTAGCAAATATGAATATCGACAAAGGAATCTACACATTTTCAAATTTCATTTTAACATAAAGATCATTACAAAAAATTATGAGGATAAGAAAATGTGAGAAGCTATCAAGACTAGGCTACATCAGCCATATAAAGAGAATGCAATTCAAAGTTGAAGAGAGACAGTTTAAACGAGATACAAAAACTTATAGAAGTCAATAGGATGAATTACATGTACTCTTGTTAGCTGAGGAAACGATTACACGCACAAGTGACCTTGAATGTTTATGATTCATAGCATGAAGAGGTAAAACTTGTTGATCCGAACTGGGAACATTTTTTAGGAGTGGGGTAGAGTTAGAGTGCAAGAGAGAAGCGGATTAGAAATGGGAAACCCTACTATTAATTATGGAGATGTTATTGAGAGTTCGTCGCGGGACATCCTAGTAGGATACCCTTATATTTGTTTTCTTTTTTTGATTGATGTAGGTGTTAAGATCACATGACTGTTGTAATTCTTTTGAGATTCATTTTTATAAGAGACCAATTTTTTTTAAAAAAAGTATGCATTTTTGTCATATATTCGAATTTTGTAACGGGCCAGGATGATGTAAAGTGTGAATATGAAATCATCCAACTTTGTCATATTCATATATACTCAAAAATAAGAAATTTGAATTCCGAAATTTTTATGTAACATAAATTTGATTGGAAAAAACTATTATGAGTATATTCTTTTATTATATATGAATTTACGTGCATGGGTATTTTCTGAAAAAGCAAAAAATATATATTTTTTGTTTTCCTTTAATTAAATTAGTGTATAACTTTTTCAAAAATGCTCGACATACTTTAGCTATTCCCTTTAGTTTCAATTCGTCTAATTTACTTATCGCTTTATTACTTTGAATCTATGTGTTCTTTGTGTACATTTTGCAATTTTCTTTGTGTAAGAAAACTAAAGGTCGATGAAGAAATAAATTTAAACTAGGGACATCCCAATAGGCCTCTTACATTAAAATTTAAGAAAATGATGAGATGATTAAAGGCCCCGTATCAATTTTAATTGCCACCATATTTATTAATCATTACATGTATGTTTTTAGAAAAATTTAATCAAATGAATCTAAAAAAATGTGGTACAAACAGACATTCCCAAAGACTATTAACCTAAAAGGTACAAACATGGATTTATGTTAAAGATATTCCTCACAATAACAACCAAGTTGAATTCTATTTACAAACACTAACCTAATGAAATTAAACCTTTCGGTTTGGCCGATAAATCAAGAATCAAACATTTTTAATTCTAAAAATTATAACAGTAAGTAATAGAGACCGATGAGTTCGAATAAATTGAATGTATGAAAAGAATTATGTATAGAATGATGGAGAGAAACTCAATAAAACAAACGTGAATTAAATGAGTCTCAATCAATTGAGAGTAATAAGTCAAAAGATCGAAAAACTAAAATCGTACACAAAATATGTTCCATAAGAGACATACTAGAAGATATCAAACACAATCTTTAGAAAAAACAATGCGTTATCCTAAATATAATGAGGGAAGGGAACCAATTAGCAGACTACGTAGCAAACATGGCTATTGACAAAGTCTACACATTTTCAAATTTAACAACATGGATACTAAAGAGAGAAGGACTAAAAACAAAGATAAATTAATTGTTCATATTTGAGTGTCACCAACTTGGAGATAATTTGAATGCGAATGTCACAACAAATTTTTATATATACATAATTTACAAAACATCATGAGAATAAGAGTTGTGCAAAAGTGGTGATACGGAGTCATATGGGAGTGTTTAAACCTGAAAGGAGCCTTCACCACTAGTTTGAGGAAGCGGACTGAAGCTACCCATGCACTTCGATCAAGCATCATTTACTGAAATATAATTAGGGGGTTCAGATGGGAGGAAAGGAAGAGGAACATAAAAAAGGCGAGCAAGAACCTATACATGACGTATCATTTCATAAGACAAGATCAAAACAGCATTTCAAAAGAGGCAAAAATAACCATATAATAAAACGCAACTTCTAGAAAAATAGAGGTAATTTAAACGACAAGAAAAATAATAATAAAGTTAATAGGATGAACTACACTTACTCTTGTAAGCTATGAAAAGGAATAAATATATGCATAATCTTCAATGTTGATGATCCATAACTTGAGGTGGTCGAACATCTTGTTGATCCAAATTGGGAGAATTTTTCAAGTGTGGGTTGGAGTAGACTGAGAGGAGAGGGGGTAAGGTTAGGAAATGGGCTACCTTTTTATGTGTTTTATTTTGTAATTGATCTGGGCATTAGGCTCATATGATAATTGCAATAATCGAACTGTTATAACATAAATTCATAGACAAAATTTAGAAATTTATATTTCATAATTTCGATATAACTTAAGTTGGTTAGAATAATAGTATAGGCACTTTCTCTTATTACATTAGAATGGAGGTGCATGGGTATTATTGTATTTCTTCAATTTAATAAGTATATAACTTTTTCGAAACTGTTCAGCCTACTTTACCTACACCCTTTTTTTTTTAAGCCATAAAGTTTAGCCATAGCTTTATAACTTTGAATGTCGGTGTCCTTTGTGTACATATTTTAATTACACTGATTGATAAAGTTGATGGTTGATGAACAAAAATACTTGAATTATGGACAACTCAATGGGATACTTACATTAGTTTTTTTATTAAAAATAATTAGATGATTAGATGATTAGTGTGCCATAATAGACATACTAAGATATTAAACAGAATCATCAAGAAAAAGAATACATTATCAAGCATATAAGGAGGGAAGGGAACAAATTAGCACATTAAATATAAAACATGGCTATTGACAAGAAAAATACACATTTCCAAATTTCGTTTAAACATAAATATCATTAATAAAAAATAATGAGGCTACGAAAATTTGATAAGCTATCAAGACTAAGCTACTTTTGCGATAAAAAGAGAACACAATTGCAATTTGAAGAGAGGCAGTTTAAACGAGATGCAAAAAATTTCTGAATTTAATAGGATGAACTCGTGGTACTCTTTTTATCTGAGTAAAGGAATAGACGCACACATGTCATTGAATGTTCATGATTCCTAGCATGAGGAGGTGGAATTTCTTGTTGATCTAAAGTCGAAAATTTTTTCAGGTGTTGGGTGGAGTTATAATGAAAGGCAGAGGTGGATTTGAAAACCCTACCATTAAGAAGATGTGATTAGGCGTTTGTCGTGGGACATCCGTATGGGATACACTTCTATTGTTTTCTTTTTTTGTTGATATGGGCGCTAGGTTCAGATGATTGTTGTAATTCTTTTGAGATTCAATTTAGTAAAAGTTCTTATTAAAAAGTTTGCATTTTGTGACATATTATATTATTCTGCCCAACCAGGATGATGTAAAGTGTGAATGTTAAATCATCTAATTGTGTCACATAAATTCATATACACTGAAAATTTAGATATTTGAATTTAAAATTTTTGATGTGACATAAATTTGATTGTAAACTATATTATGAGTACTATCTTTTAATATATAAAAATTGATGTCCACATGTATTATAAGAAAAATAGAAAACAAAATTTATTTTATTTTTTCGTTAAAAAAATTAATTTATAACTTTTTCAAAAATGTTCGACCTACTTCAGCTACACCCTTTAGCTTTAATTCATATACGTACTTATCGATTTATTACTTTGAATATATGTGTTCGTTGTGTATACTTTCAGTATGAAAACTAACGATTGATGAAGAAAATATTTAAATTAGGAACATGTCAATTGGCTTCTTACATTAGGTTTTTAAGAAAAAGAGAGGAGATGATTAAAGGTCATGTATCAATTTAAGTTGCCAACTTCTTTATCATTCATTACATGCAATTTTTCATAAAAATTTAATCATTTTAATAAATGTAAATTTTTTTATGAGAACCACGTGCAACACATGTGCCCAGAGACTAGTCAATAAAAAGGCTTTAACGTGAATTTATCTTAAAGAAATTCAACACAATAACAATCACATTGAACTCTATACAACACTAACTAAATTAAAAAAAAACTTTTGTGTTTGCTGGTAAATCTAGAATAGAATGTTTTGAATACTCAAAATTGTAAAAATAAAGTAATAGAGACTAATGAGTTCGAATAAATGGAATGTATAGAAAGAATTATATAATAGAATGATATAGATAAATACAACAAAAGAAACATGAATCTAAATTGCCGCAATCACATGAGAGAAAAATGTGAAAGGGGAGGGGGGTGGGGGTGGGGGCAAAAAATGTACAGAAACCTTGTGCCAGAATATACATTGTAGAAGATACACGATCTTTAAGAGAAACAATACATTATCCAACATATAAGGAGGGATAAGAACCATTTAGTAGACTTGTAGCAAACATGAATACCAACAAAGGAAACTACACATTTTCAAATTTCGTTTTAATATAAAGATAATTTACAAAAAATTATGAGGCTAAAAAAAATGGAAGACCTATCAAAATTAGGCTATATCATCCATCTGAAGAGAATGCAATAGAAAATTGAAGAGAGGCAGTTTAAACGAGATACAAAAGATTGTAGAAGTCAATAGGATGAATTCCATGCACTCTTGTTAGCTGAGGAAAGGATTACACGCACACATGACCTTCAATATTTATGATCCATAGCATGAGGAGGTAAAACTTCTTGTTGATCCGAATTGGGAACATTATTTAGGTGTGGGGTGGAGTTAGACTTCAAGAGAGTGGCAGATTATTAATGGGAAACACTACTATTAATTAAAGAAATGTTATTGAGTGTTTGTCGCAGGACATCCTGGTATGCTACCCTTATATTTGTTTTATTTTTTTAATTGATCTAGGTACTAGGAGCACATGACTGTCGTAATTCTTTTGAGATTCATTTAAATAAAAGTCCAAAAGTTTTTTAAAAAACGTATGCATTTTGTAATATATTAGAATTTTGAGAAAAGGGTCAAATGCCCCCTCAAGCTTTGGCCATATTTCCAACTACACACTTAACCTTTGCGGGGGTCCTATTACCCCACTGAACATTTTTTTAATATATTAGTTCACCCTCAGACGCTGACGTGGTCACATTTACCAGATTTATAAAAATTGTTTGTATACACGCGCTGTATACGTGTATAATCTGGACCCTACGACTTTACAAGACTTAAAAAAATTGACACGTGTGACATCTTTACCTTTACCTTTTGACAAAAGTCTTCTTTCCCTCCAAAACCAAAGAAAACCCCTTTCTTCTTTCTTCTTTCTTCTTTCTTCTTTATTCTTTCTTCGTTCTTCTTTGTTCTTCCCGTCGTGTTGAGTAGACATTGTTGAATCGGAAAGCTTACTTGCGTTTTATTCTGAGAAAAAGGTTAGATCTTTACTAGTTGAATACTATTTTAATGTTATTGTTCTATTAGAGTTTTATTTTTACTGCGTATTCAAATGTTATTTTGACTGGTGTGCTATAGTATGTAGTTTATATGAGCCTTTTAATGTTTATTAGGGTTATTCTTTACCAACTCAATGTTATATTGATATTTGATTTTAGTTTTGATGGTAGTGTTATTTTAATGTTTATTAGCGTTTTGTTGAACTGGGCATTCAAATGCCATTTTGATATGTGTGTCGTAGTATTAGGGATTTTGTTTAGTAGTGTTTGATTAATAGTGTTCGATTAGGGATTTTGTTTCTTTTTCTTTTCTCCCAAGTTTTGCTGCCTCTAAATTTTTTAAGTAACTAAATAATTATTTACTTGTTTTCGTGAACTTATACAGTAAGTGGTGAAGTAGAATAGATCTTAGAAAACATAGTTTCTCATTTCCTTACTAGTGTTAAATTGTTCAGGTAGGAGATGAGTGGATTTACTTTGGTTACGTTAAGATGGTATCATGTTGGAGTCTTAGATTTGAGTAGTGGACAACCAGTTTACAGTGGTGGGCGAGTCACAGAGTTTTTGGATGTTGATGTGGATAGACTGTCCTATTTTGAATTAAGAGGGTACATAAAAGAATTGGGATACACAACAACTTGCACATTTAGTATCAAACCTCCTAACAGTTGCATTTTGGAAGATATTCATAATGATATGGATATTTTAGAGTTAAGTTGTTCTTTGGAAGATGGAGATATTGTGGAGGTATATGTAAAACACTTGATTGATGATGCAGTTATGGACCCCACCCCTATTTTATTAGAAAATGTCCCTCATGGGGATATGGAGGAATCTAGTTCATCTTTTAATAAAGTAAATGTCCAAAGTGGGGTAGGTGAAGACCCCTTTACTCCCTTTGATACTAGATCTCAATATACCCCAACTCCTTTCACTACTCCTGCTACTACTGGATCTGCTTCTACCCCAACTCCTCCCACTACAGCTCTTGTTCCTAAATCTCCTTTCACTGCCACTCATTCCACTACAAATCCTACCACTACAACTGCTCCTCCTAGATCTCCTTCAACTACTGAGGCTGTCACTGAAGATGTTGATGATCTAATTTCAGGCCATGTTGAATCTGATTTCTTAGAAGAAGAGAGTTCTGATTACTCAATAGAAGATAGTTCTGAGTCTGAATGTGGATTGGTGGGAGATGATGAGGAGGACTATGGTAGTGATGTACATGAAGAGGTTAGGGAGTTGAGGGCTAAAAAGAGATATTTTCAAAGAAGAAAAAGAAAAGAGAGAGTACCAACTGATACTGAAGAGGTACCAGTAGGTGAAGCTGGACCAGATTTAGGTTTTGATGAAACTCAAACAGGTAAAGTAAGTGTTGAAGGAAGATTAGAAGGTGATGAGCCTTATTTTGCAAGTTCTTATGATGGAAGTTTTGAAATAGATGAAGGTGAATTTAGTGATGAATGTGTTGAATCTGAAAGAGTAAATTTACCAATAAGTGTAAATTTACCAAGAAGAAGGAGGCCAAATAATCAAAAACTTATACATGATCCTACTACCAAGAAAGTTGTATGGCAGTTGGCTATGGTCTTTGCAGATGTGAATGAATTTAGAAGAGCAGTAAGTAAATATGATGTCCAAAGGAGAGTTCAAATAGAGAAGTGTGTGAATGAGCCAAAAAGAGTTAGATGTAAGTGCAAGGAAGGTTGTCCATGGCTTTTGTTTGCATGTCTTGACAAAACAACAAATGATTTCATGATAAAGACTTACAATCCAAAGCATAATTGTAACAGCACAACTACAAACTATTTGTGTAATGCAAAGTTCATAGCTACACACTTTAGAAAGAGGATTAATGAGCAGCCAAATATAAGAGTTTTCAAGTTGCAAGAGTTGATAAGGAAAAAATTTAAAATTCATGTTGCCAAGACTACTATTAGGAGGGCAAGAGCAAAAGTGTTGAAATAGATCATGGGTGATCATGTTGTGGAATTTGGGAAAATTCTTGACTATAAAGATGAACTGTTGAGGACCAATCCAGGGAGCACTTGTGTTGTTAAACTTGGTGAGCTTGATGCTCTTGGTAGTCCAGTATTTCAGAGCTTTTACATATGTTTTGATCCATTGAAGAAGGCATTCCAAAATTGCAGAAAATTCATAGGTTTAGATAGTTGTTTTCTTAAAGGGGTTTGTAGAGGACAATTGTTAGTTGTTGTAGCCAGAGATGGTAATAACCAGATGCTGCCACTTGCTTGGACAGTAGTTGAGTATGAAAAAAAGAGACATTGACATGGTTTATCAAACTTTTGAAGGATGATCTAGGACTAGGAGATGGTGAAAATCATACCCTGATTACAGATATGCAGAAGGTTTATGTACTATTTTATTTGGTATCTGTCTTTATCAATTTTCATGTATTTGTTATTATAACATATCTAGATCTATTACAGGGATTAATAGGAGCAATTCAAAATATTTTACCTGTTTCTGAACATAGAATGTGTGCTAGACACATCTTAGCTAACTGGGCTAAGGACTGGAGAGGTCTCCAAAGAAGACAACAGTTTTGGTCTATTGCAAAGAGTACCTTTGAATCTCAATTGAGGAAAAATGTTGCAAAGATAAAGTTGCTTGGTCCAGAAAAAATGATGGATGATCTTATGTACTACAACATAGAGTTCTGGTGTAAGGTTTACTTTAATACTCAAGTAAAATGTGATTCTATAGATAACAATTTGGCTGAGTGCTTTAATTCATGGATCTTGGCACCTAGACACAAGACAATTATCACTATGCTTGAAGAGATAAGAGTAAAAATGATGACCAGAATAGCCAAGTTAAGAGAGTTCACAAATACTTGGATGTGTGATTTTTCTCCAATGTGTCTGAAGGTACTACAAGAGAATATTGATAAGTCAATGAATTGTAATATTGAATTTAATGGAGTTGATGGGTTTGAAGTGAGAGAAGGACCATTTCAAAATAGTGTGGATCTTGGTAGGTGGATTTGTAGTTGTAGGGTATGTCAGTTAAAAGGCATACCATGTGCACATGCTGTGGTTGCCATTTACTTTAAGAAAGGTGAACGACTTCACTACATTGACAACTGTTATAGTAAGGCAAGTTACTTGAGGACTTATGCGAATGTACTTCAACCTGTCACAAACATGGAGATGTGGCTTGAATCTACTAACCCGACAGTTGCACCACCTGAAATAAAAAGCATGCCTGGCAGGCCAGGTAAACTTATAAAGAAGGAAGCTGGTGAGAGTAAAAAATCTGGAAAACTACCTAGAACTGTACTTGCCATGACATGTAGTAACTGTAATGTTATAGGCCACAACAAGCGAGGATGTCCACAAAGGGTTGAGTCATCAGCAAGGGCAGAACCATCAAATACAGACAAGGGAAAGGGCAAAACTTCAGGTTTAGGCAGACCAAAGGTAAAATCTTTAACTTTAATTTGGTATGTGATATTACTCTCATATGTAATAATTACATTTATTTTAACTATATGTATATAGAAAGCACAAAGAGAAGCTGAGCATTCTACAAAGAGGTCAAGAGGAAGACCACATGCAGAACCTAGTGCATCTCCAGGACCTGCAAAGAAGTCAAGAGGAAGACCATCTGCTGCAGCACCTAGTGCATCTCCAGGACCTGCAAAGAGGTCAAGAGGAAGGCCACCTTATGCACCAAGTGCATCTCCAGGACCTAGTTCATCTGCAGCACCTACAAAAGGTGCAAGATGAAGACCACCTGCCACACCTAGTGCACCTAATGCATCTGCAACACATGCAAAGAGTGAAAGAGGAAGACCACCTGCCGCACCTAGTGCACCTCCTACATGTCCATCGCATGATAATAGTAACAAAGGAAGAGGAAGGGGTAGGGGAAACACAACCTCATACAAAAGGCAAGCAGTCATTGGAATGGGTGTATTTCAAGATGAAGATGGATTCAAAGCTCTTAATGTAAGTGTTTTCTATTGATTCAGTTATACTATTTTTTAATGTTTAACTACAAATTCAGTCAGTATTATTTCATACTTTGAATACAGCCTGGGATGTCAAGTTGTAAGATCTTCTCTACTGCTTCAACAAAGGTGACAAAATCTGCTGATGTTACTGGTGATATTGGTTACAAACCAAGTACTGCATCCAAGTTGAAATGGAATGGAAAAGCAGCAATCACAACAAGAAAACTTCAACAAATTCGAGGGGAACACAGAAAATCAAGAGGAAGTAGTTCAACCAATCCAATCTAGGAAGTAATGATATTGCAGTACTGTTTTAAGTAGGCAAGAAAACATTTCCCATTTTGAATGATGATGTATTAGTATTGAACATCAAATTATGTTTTTTTTTTATCTTTTATTGTAATTTGACATTGTGTACAATCAATTATGTCTATTAAAGGTCGTTTCTCTTACAAATTGTGTTATGCTTATCCTTATTTGTCGTAGTATAGACACTAATATAGACACTCTTAAAAATTGTGTTATGTCTACTAAAGACATATTTTACAATCGAAAAGATTAATGATATTGATATACAAAATTTCTCATAATACATATGACAATCAATATAGAGTTTCAACTCCTTTCACTACTAACTACTGACATACGTTATGTCAATTCAATTACTTCAATACTTGAATGAACCCTACTTTGAAATAGGTTGTTCATGAACAAGGCTGCAACACAAATCAAAATACATAAAATGACTTTCCAATCAAACGTACACCATTTCAAATTTCTTCGTTTGAACCTCTTCTCTCCTGTCAAATTATCAATAAGAACTTGTTGCTCATTGATTTGAATTTGTCTCTTCCAAACATCATCTTCCAACTCTTTGATTTTGTTCACCAATTTTGGGAGGATAAATTAGGATCTTGGATCGATTTCTTCTCTATCTCTCCATCGAAAAAAATTACCATTGTTCGACTGAAAAAATAAAAACAATATATTACGTTATTAACATTCACATCAGTTAAACAAAATCAAATAACTGAAAAAAAGTAACATACACCATAGTAGGGGCATGACCAAAATCGTCTACCGGGATTAGACTTTGACCAAGAAGTCTGCATATGCAACAAACTTCCAGGTTTGCATCTTACTATGGTTTTGAGCATCGGGTCTGATTCTTCCATGCATAGCTTATTCAATTTCACGTTAGACATTACTAACCCTAATAACAAAAAAAGACAATCTGTCGAATTGGGGGAAAAATCAAGCTGAAATTCGACAAAATTGGAAACCCTAACTTCAATCTTAGTTGAAGAAGTTACGAAAACGTTTGCTAATAAGAAAAAAATGGTTGATGAAGAACAATGGTGGATAAAGAACAAAGAAGGAGGGAGCTTTTGTTCAAGATGAACAAAGAACAATGGTGGATGAAGAACAAAGTGAAAAAAATAAAATAAAATGTATGGTTATATAAGGAGTAAAGTTACCGTTGGGAGGCTTATTTGGACTCCACATGGATATTTTATCACGTTCTTACGCGCTACATGGAGGTGAGTTCACGCATGTGACCACGTCAGCGTCTGAGGGTGAACTAATATATATAAAAAAATGTTCAGGGGGTAATAGGACCCCCGCAAAGATTAAGTGTGTAGTTGGAAATATGGC
Source organism: Solanum sitiens (assembly GCA_016801875.1). Taxonomy (NCBI): domain Eukaryota; kingdom Viridiplantae; phylum Streptophyta; class Magnoliopsida; order Solanales; family Solanaceae; genus Solanum; species Solanum sitiens. Next base: position 640,949 of record JABWTJ010000437.1, on the reverse strand, counting down.
CAAAGCTTGAGGGGGCATTTGACCCTTTTCTCTTAGAATTTTCTAACGGGCCAGGATGATGTAAAATCATCCAACTTTTTCATATTCATATATATTCAAATTTAGAAATTTGAATTCCAAATTTTTTATGTAACATAAATTTGATTGGAAAAAAGTATTATGAGTACATTCTTTTATTATATATGAATTGGCGTGCACATTTTCTGAAAAAGCAAAAAAAAATTATTTTTTTTCCTTTAATTAAATTAGTGTATAACGTTTTCAAAAATGCTCGACCTACATTAGTTACGCCCTTTAGTTTTAATTCATATAATTTACTTATCGCTTTATTACTTTGAATGTATATGTTCTCTGCGTAGATTTTGTAATTTCTTTGTGTTACAAAACAGAAGGTCGATGAAGAAATAAATTTAAATTAGGGTTATCCCAATAGACCTCTTACATGAAAACTTTAAGAAAAATGATGAGAAGATTAAAGGCCCGTATCAATTTTAATTGCCAGCATCTGTATAAATCATTCCATGTAAGTTTTCAGAAAATTTAATCATTTTTATGAATCTTCTAAAATAAATATGGGACACACGTGAAACACACATTCCTAGAGACAGTCAAATAAAAGGTACAAACATGGATATATCTTAAAGATATTCCTCACAATAACAACCAAGTTGAATTCTATTTATAAACACTAACCTAATGAAATGAAACCTTTCGTTTTTGCCAGTAAATCAAGAATAAAACATTTTTAATTCTCAAAATTGTAACAATAAAGTAATAGAGACTGATGAGTTCGAATAAATTGAATGCATGGAAAGAATTATGTATAGAATGATGTAGAGAAACTCAACAAAAGAAACGTCAATTTAAATGAGCCTCAATCGCATGAATGTAAAAAGTAAAAAGGTCGGAAAACAAAAAAACGTACATAAAATGTGTGCCATAAGAGTCAAACTAAAAGATATCAAACACAATCTTCAAGAAAAACAATGCATTATCCAGCATATAATGAGGGAAGGAACCAATTAGTAGACTATCTAGCATACATGACTATTGACCAAGCAAACTACAGATTTTCAAATTTCAACAACATGTATATTATATAGAGAATGATAAAAAACAATGATAAATTAAATTGTTCATATTTTAGTGTCACCAACTTGGAGATAATTGGAATGTGAAGGCCAAAACACAAATTTTATGTATACATCATTTAGAAAACATCATGAGAATAAGAAAATGTGAAGAACTATGTAACCTACAATACTTATGCGAATAAAAAAGGACTGTGCAAAGGGGTGATACGGAGTCATATGGGAGTGTTTAAACCTGAAAGGAACCATCACCACTAGTTTAAGGAGGTGGACTGAAGATACCCATGCACTTTGATCAAGCACCATTTGCTGAACTAAAATTAGGGGTTTCAGATGGGAGGAAAGGAAGAGGAACACAAAAAAGGTGAGCAAGAACCTATACATGACGTATCCTTTTAGAAGACAAGATCCAAAAAGTATTTCAAAAGAGGCAAAAATGATCATAGAATAAAACGCAACTTCTAGATAAAGAGAGGTAATTTAAATGAGAATAAAAAACATAATAAAGTTAAAAGGATGAACTACACTTACTGTTGTTAGTTAAGAAAAACAAAACACATACACATGATCTCGAATATTGACGATCCATAGCTTGAGGTGGTGGAACTTCTTCTTGATCCAAATTGGGACAATTTTCCAGGTGTGGGGTGGAGTAGACTGAGAGGAGGGGGGTAGGTTAGGAAATGGGCTACCTTTTTATTTGTTTGCTTTTGTAATTGATCTGGCATTAGGCTCATATGAGTATTGCAATAATCCAACAATGTAACATAAATACAAAATTTAGAAATTTATATTTCATAATTTCGATATAACTTAAATAAGTTAGAAAAATAGTATGAGCACAATCTCTTATTATATAAAATTCAGGTTCATGGGTATTATTGGAAAAAGAAAAAATATATATTTATTGTTTTTCTTTAATTTGATAAGACTTTAACTTTTTCGAAACTGTTCGACCTACTTTACCTACACCCTTTTGTTTAAAGTTATAAAATTTAGTCATAGCTTTATAACTTTGAATGTCGGTGTCCTCTGTGTAATTTTTTAATTACATTGATTGATAAAGTTGATGGTCGATGAAGAAAAATACTTGAACTAGGGACAACCTAATGGGACACTTACATTAGGTTTTAAGAACAAAAATTAGATGATTAGAGGTCATGTATCAACTCTATTTGCCAACGTATTTGTTAAAATTACTTGCATATTTTCATAATATTTTGATCATTCTAATGAATCTATATAAACTAAATTGGACAGATGTGCAACGTTCGTGCCCGGAGACTAGTCAATAAAAATGCACAAACATAGATGTATCTTAAAGACATCATTCAAAATAACAACCAGACTGAACTCTATACTTAAAGAAAACAATTTTTTGCAAGAAATCTAAGCTCACAAGTTTTGAATTCTCAAAACTTTTAAAACAGAGTAATAGAGAATGTGTGTTCGAATAAATTTCATGCATAGAAAGAATTATATATAGAATGGTATAGAGAAAAAAAACAAAAGAAAGTGAATTTAGATCAGACTATTTTACATGAAAGAAAAATGTAAAAAGCGAAAGAAAAAAAACTTATGTAACATGTTTGTCATGAGAGACATAGTAGATGAGATCAAACACAATGTACAAAAAAAAAATACATTATCAAACATAAATGTGGGAAAGCACAAAGTTAGCAGACTAGGTAACAAACATGACTATTGACAAATAAAACTACACTATTTCAAATTTCAACAACATCGATACTATAGGGTGAGGATCATAAACAATGACAAATTAGTGTTTTCATATTTGAGAGTATCACGCGTTAGGAGATAACGGGAATGGCAAGGCCACAACACAATTATATATATATATATGTGTGTGTGTGTGTGTCATTTATAAAATATCATGACAGTAACAAAATGTGAAGAACTATCTAGCCCAGGCTACTTATGTCACCCAAAAAGGACTTGGTAAAAGAGAGGATCTGGGATCATATGTGAGCTCTTAAACCTGGAAGAAGCCTTCATAGCTAGTTTGAGGAGGTGGATTCGAGCTACAATGCACTCCAATATAGGACAATCTGCTCAAACAAAAGTAGAGGAATCAGATTGGAGGAAAGGAAGAGGAAGAGAACAAATACTAGCATAAACCAAGACATGCGGTATCCTTCCAGAAGACATGAACAAAAATTAAATGCACAATAGTCAAAACACACCATAAAAGAGTACACAACTGCAAGACGAAGATATGACATTAATTGAGAAGAAAAAACATACAAATATCAATAGAATGAACTATACTTAGACTTATTAGGTGAGGATAGGAAGACACGAACATATTATCTTGAATTTTGATGCTCCATGGCTTAAGGGAGTGGAACTTATTGTTGATCCATAGTGGTAACATTTTTTCAGGTTGAGGGTGGAGTTAGACTATAACAGAGAGGCTGATTAGGAAATGGAAAACCCTAGCTTTAAGGAGATTGTATTGGGTGTTTTTCGGGGGCAATCCGGATGAGCTACCCTTTTATTTGTTTTGTTTGTTAATTTATCCGTGCCATAAGCAAGATGAATATTCTAATGCTTTTGAGATTCATTTTAATAAAACCCCAAAAGTTGTTTTTAAAAAAGTTTGCATTTTATGATATATTAAAATCTTCAAACGGGCCAGGATGATGTAATGTGTGAATATTAAATAATCCAAATGTGTCACATGAATTCACACTCAAAACGTAGAAGTATTTATGTATCATAAATTAGATTAGAAAAACTATTATGAGTACATTCTCTTATTATATGAGATTTTTCGTGAAAAGATATTTTCAGAAAACGCAATAAAAATGAATTTCTTTAAATTTAATTATTGTTTAACTTTTTCAAATTAATCCACCAACTTTAGCTATACAGTTGTTATAGCTCTATTACTTTGAATTTCAATGTTCTTTGAGTAAATTTTGTAATTTGATTGAGTAAAAACATTTAGGGTCTATAATGAAAATTAATTTAATTAGGGACATCCCAATGTGCCTCTTACATTTGGTTTTCAGGAAAAAAGAAAGATCATTACTGGCCATGTATCAATTTTACTTGCTAGCATTTCCATTAATCATTACATGCATGTTTTCGCAAAAATTGAATCATTCAAATGAATCTAAATAAAGTAAATGGGATACGGGTGCAATGAAAGTGTTAAGAGACTAGTCAACAAAGATGCACAAACATAGATATTGTATCAAAAACACATTCTTCACAATAACAACTTGACTAGACTCTATTTACAAACACTAACCTAAATAAAGATTTATTTTTGCCGAAAAATCATGAATCAAAATGTTTGAATTCTCAAAACTGTAAAACAAGAGAAAAAGAGACAGAAAAGTAAATTCAATGCATATTATATATATATATATATATATACATATATATATATATATATAATGATATAGATAAACATAACAAAAGACACGTGAATTTAGATGATCCTCTTTTGCATGAGAGAATAATGTGAAAATGGGAGGAAAAACAAAAAACTTATGTTAAGTTTGTGCCATAAGATCAAACACAATCTTACATAAAAATAATACATTGTCCAGTATATGATGAGGGAAGGGAACCCATTGGCAAATTATATAAAAATTACAGTTTTGAATTTCGACGACATGGATACTACGAGGAGAAGGATTAACAACAATTATAACTTGAATTGTTCATATTTAAGAGTATCACCAACTTGCAGATAATGGGAATGAGAAGGACACAACACAATTTTTCATATGTACATCATTAACAAAACATCATGAGGCTACTTATGGAAGCAAAAAAGGACTCGGCATAAGTAAGTATCTGAGGTCATATGGGAGCGCTAACACCTGGTAAGAGTCTTCACCATTAGATTACGGAAGTTGAGTGGAGCTAACCTACACTCTGATCAAGAACCATCCATAGAAACAAAAGCAATGGAATAATATGGCAGAAAAGGAAGTGGAAGAAAACAAAGGTGAGCATGAACATAGACATGGGGTATCCTTCTAGATGGAAGATTCAAAGTGTAATGCAAAAGATGCGGAACCCACTATACAAAAAAAACAAATTTTCAGGATGAAAAGAGGCGATTTAAATGAGTAAACAAATGTACAAAAGTCAATTTCCTACCTAAACGGTATAAGGGGTCGTATCAAGTAAAGAACCCAACTTTTAGGTTGGGGTCGATCCTACGAGGAAAATGGTTTAGACTTAACTTCAATGTACCATTACTTCTATTTAGTCAAGTTCTTTATGAAAACAGGTAAATAAAAGGGGGTTTTTTGTGAAACAAAAGACTTTTAATTTCTCTTAGTAAAACCAGTCACAGGAGTATATCTTTTGGTGTTTATAAAGTTGTGAAAGAAACTAGGGTGTAAGTGTTCCCCATAGGTTCATAACGTCGTATTCCTAGCTATAACAATTCTTCCCTAGTGTTTTGCATGCAAAATGATAAGTTAGGCATCTCTTAATCCTTGGTCCGACTTTTAGAGAATTTCACCCCGTACCTTTGTCCGGCTACGTGCGTATAAGCTACTAACCCTTACGTATACTTCATATTAAGCATCATATTCGATGTATGACTTAGTTATTACTTCGCACCAATCTATACTAGCCTATTAGATAGTATCACACTAAATATATGTTGATAATTCTTTTCCTATTAACTACCTCCTTGGTCCGTCAAGTAGCAATAAGGCGAGTTCTAATGCGTGCACTCGTTATAAAGACTTCTAAGCAAAATAATTATCAATACATGCAATAACCTAATTGAGAATTGTTATTAAGCTAGATTTACTTTGTTAATCACCCATGGTTCCCACACCCCTAGTAGTGGATTGAGTTACCCATGCATAGAAGAACACAATTCATAGTTAATAAAAAATAAATCATGTCTTACTTTGACAATTCGAAGAAAATCCAGAAATTCAACTTGAAACAACAAGAAATCACTTGAAAACCAAATCCGGAAATTGGAATTAATGCTAAAGTTGCAAAACTCAATCTCCAAAAATAAAACTAAGAACATTAGTAATAGAATCCAACCCCAAAAATGATGTTTTACACCCTATTTATAGAAAATATTGTCCTAACTTAAAAGGAATTAAAATATGGAAAGTTGTCCAAAAACGTGGTTGTAATCGACGACCCCCACAGACGGTCCATCGATAAAACGACGGATCGTAGACTGCCTCCGTCAGTCCTGACTTTTTTTCATCCTTCAGCTGACATCTTCTCTGAATCAATCGATGGACCAACATCACGGTCCGGCAATGCGTCTACGGTTCGTCGATGCCTTCTATCGTTCCATACTTAGACTTTCTTCAACTTCGGGTACAGGGACTATCTTTGAATTTAACGACGATTCAAAAGGACGGTCCGTCAATCAATCGATGGACCGTCGATCCTTCTGTAGCCCCACACTTGGTCAGATTTCCTCGAGTTTCTCCAGATGCCTGAACTATGAGTCGACGATCACCATCTATGGTTCGTCGATGGAACAACGGACCATCGATTGCCTTCGTGGGTCACCTCTGCACTATATCTCAGCTGCCTTCTATGTTTTGGGTTTGGACACCCTTCCTACAAAACAAAGATAAAAACATGTTAAAACTACTACAAAAATGCTCTAGACACACACCAATCTTAAGGAAAAAGCATTGAAAGTACCGTGAAATCATGGTACATCAACACCCTCAACTTAAATTCGTTATTTGTTCCAAGCGACGTATTATGACTCTAACACAACACTTTGTACAAAAGTATCCTCTTTTAAGCTTTTGCAATTACATGGCTATCAATCCCAACTTTTCTTTGCCTTAGTGCATGCTTCTACTCTTAGGCTCGATAAGCTAACTCATGTGGATCAGACCATGACATAAACTCACCATGCACCAACACATCTACTCTTTTGCTCTCGCCAAGGTACCAACTTTCCGATATTGCAACTAGTGCCCTTACTTCAAAAGAAATCCTTCTTTTTCGCACAATGATTTCAACTTTTGGGTACAAGGATCATTATTCAACACTCACGCTCAAAATAATCACACCTACTTAGTACTTTTTGCCATAGGCTTGCCTTCTTTTCACTACTTAAGTTCACCACATTAGGCTCTAGGATTACGATAGGACTTTTTTTGGTTTGTAACGTAGACTCAGGGCCAGGTATGGTACATATGGGTACATTTTAGTGACTTTTTGCCCTCCTTGACATTACGGCCAAGTGTCCTACCTCTTTCATTATCTCTAATGCCCTACTTTTCTTTTTTTTTTCTTTTCATCTTTGCCTTGCTTCCCCCTTTGTTCTTTGTAGAAGTGATTCTTACTTCCTTTTGTTCAACTCCTCTTCTTTGTTTTCTCTTTCTTTTCTCTCTATTGATCTAAACTTTTTTTTCATTCAATTGATAATTTTGACTGAGTCACCTCTCTTGATCACTTTTTTTTATTTCTTTTCCACATTACTCTTTTCATACCCACATTTCGGGTTATCACTCATATTAGCCACTCTCAACTTATGGATTTGCCATGAGTCGAGGTACACATTACCCAAGGTTGGGTCAGGGCTAAGACGAGGTTAGTTTCTGCATTAGCCACCCTCAACTTATGCTTTTGACCTAAGTTGAGGTGCGCATGTCCAAGGAAGGACCAGGGCCAACACATTATACCCAGGGAAGGTGAGTAGGTGAAGAAAAGAAGGGTCTATTATAGGATCAACATATTTGGATCAAAAAGGAATAACAGTTTCATTTGGTTCACTTTATTTTAGGCTAGATGTTTGCTAATTTGAACAAGGGCCTATGATCCTTTCCTAGTCTTCTAACACAACTTCCTTTTGCAAGACCAACCGGAAAGTTCTCGCTAGGTACCAACAGTGGAACCGTTAAACTTCCTCACAGTTTCTTGACACCTCGTTACCCTATCAGATTATGAGATACCTAGTTTGAGTGTTCGTTTGAGGGTCATGCATTAGGTGCATCTCTATGTCAAGATTAGAGACAACACATTCAACTTTCTTTATACCTATTCATGCAAGCATTTTCATAGAACGAGATATCATTCATGTTTAGCCATCATGCTTCATAATTCATACTTTCATACTTTGTACAAGTTACGACATGCCGGTCCAACAGTAAAGTAATAAGTCTCTTGGGGTAAAAAAACACCGGCAAGAAAACCTCGAGAGAGGATCGTGAGTTGGGCTACTCAGACTTCACCCTAACACTCACTTTCCATTCAGCCCACCCCCAACAAAAATAACATGCAATTGTACCCAATGCATAAGAAATATAAGGATTAGGGTGGTAGGTGAAGCAAACCTTAGGCGCATAGCGCCGATGATCAACAAGCAGGCGGGTAAGTTTCTAGGAACCCGTAACCTCAGTAGTAGGGTCACCCACAGTGGTGCCTACAACACTCGCTGCACCCTCAGTGGTACTCCTCTCAACAGACTCCAGTCTAGAACTAGATGCCCCAGTAGCCAACTCTCGAGCCCTTATCTGACGGTCTCATCATAAATCAAAGAGGCTTTCCTCGCAGCCTCAAGGTCCGTGTGCTCCTTCTTCCTTGCACGCACATCCTCTACCTCAGTGGTTCGTTTGGAACGGTGCCTCTTGGCACGATCACGTGGCTCACGCGGTGGTACAGTAGGGGTTGTGAGTAGTGCAGCAAGCACTGTGTCTTCCACTTGATCGACGGGTGAAGTCTCGGGCTCAGGACCCTTAATCTCCAGGATACTGTCAACATCTGCCCGCAAACTCACCACAGCCTCTTGAAGAGTAGTCAAGTCAATGGTGGGGGCTAGGCATGCAAGAACCCGCGCTCAAATGCATCAAGGTGCTGGTCAACCGCTTGAATTTTCCGCTCAGTCTGCTGGGCCACCCTCTTCTTAATGCGGTCCTTATCCTCGGCGTGGATTTCAGCATCCTAGGATGTATATGATGCATCAGGGTGGCCATGTGGGACTTTAACTTCTGGACCCTCCCTATCAGGACTAGTGCTGCAGACGGTGGAGTAGTCCGAGAGGAACTGGGTGCTCTACTAGTGCCATGGGCGGACTCTGCCTGGGTGATATTAGTGGGCTCTAAAGTAGCAGGATAAGCTCATTGGGCTAACTCAACCGTATCCGCCAAATTCGTACTCAGCGCCTGCAACTCAACTCTAGGCCCTCTCTGTGGTGCCGTCACATTGGCCTCATCTCTGATGAGACCTATATCAACAGTCCCGGTTGTAGTACGTAGGGCATCATGGTGCCAAATAGGAACTACATCATCTCTACATAGGTGGAAGATCATACATGCAAATGTGTAAGTACTAGAGTTCTTAAAACCCCTCTCATGTATCAGTGAGATCACTAATTTCGGGAAGTCGATATCCAACCTGACAACCAAGGCTACTACAAATACTTCTTTATCCCATGTGAGAATGTTATCTGCTGCCATCAGAGATAGGCGATGGCAGACTAACAAGCAGAAGAACTTGGCTATGATGGTGAGGTTGGCCTTTTTGATAAGCCTTCTGTGGTCTAACACGCAGTATGCTCCCTCACCGTCAATATAAAGTTATTGTTCAAGCCATCTCTTGGTGGTCTCTCTCTGATCTCTGGTCCTTTGAAACTGGTCACTCTTTACCATACCCCACATGTAATCAAACTCCGGAGTAAAGGGTTACAAGTAACATCAGTGGGCACACTGTACAGGTAGCGGCGGATGGTAGTAGGAGAAATGTCCACCTGGCAGCCTCGAACAAGAACCTGTGTGAGAGGGTCCTATTTGGCAGGTCTCGCCCGCCTGTCTAAAGTTCCTCTGAGAGTATCCGCATATGAGGCGTAGAACTCTAGACTTCTCGCTGTACGACCCCAGACTCCTAGCCATCCACTCGATCTTGTGGCAGGTAAACAATCTATGCAGATAAGGGACTGTGTGAAGGCTCCCTGTAAGAACTCTCCGCTTGACTGTCACGAACCGGGTCATCACCCCCTTGTCATTCAAAACCTTTGCGTCCTTGTAGACATGATATTGGCCATCTACGCACCACCGGTTTGGCTCATCAGGAACCGATGCAGGGACATCATCTTGGGGTGCCGGAGCAGACTCCGAACTATGAGCCTCTTCATACGAGGCTTGGTGGGAAGGCACCTCTGGGTGAGTGGTTACAGGTGATCCAGAACTAGAGGTAGTGGCCTCATTCAACCCCGTAGAGTGGGCTGACTCTGAACCTGATTCCGCTTCAGAGCTAGACGCTCCTTCAGAACCCGAAGCAGACCCAGACGGTGTTCCGATCAGTGTGCGCTCCTCATCAGACTTGGAGGCACTGACTACACCGGAAGCCACCTTCTGTGGTTTACCCTGAGTGGGTCATGCAGAAGGTGTAGGGGTACGGGTGCCTGGGGGCACATATTTAGGATCTCGCTCATCGTCGGAAGTGCCAATCATCCGACGGGATGGTGACACCGACTTGGACCTGCCCCTAGAATAAACAATGTCCTATTTGGGGGCCATATGTACCTGTAAAACAGGTGTTAGTCTCATAGCAATCTTACTACACACTCAAAATAAACAAACAAGAAAAAGGAAACATAAAGAACATTCCAATTCAGACCTGCAGTACTCATTGACGGGCATTATTGATGGCTCGTCGCTCAATCGACGGTCCGTCTATAGTGTCCTTTGTTGGACACTTGGGATTTGTTTCTTCATATTCTTCAATCTATAGACCTCTCAGTTGGGAACGACGGACGTGCAGAACGGCTCATCGATAATCGACGAACTGTAGTCCACTTCCATCGTGTGACACTTAGAATAACTTTTAAACTCTCGCAAAACAGGGTCTCAGTTGGAAACGACGGACGTGCATAGTCAATCGACGAACCGTAGTCCACTTCCATCGTCTCAGCGTCAAGCAATTTTAAGGCTGCTCAATCGATGACCCGTCGATCAATCGACAGTCCGTCGACGGGGTCTCGTGCAATTGGCCTGAGATAGATTTCAGACCTTGATTCTATTATCACATTTTGACACCTTTTACACCCTCATAAGTTTATCCAACACATAACAACAATAAAAAGACCATTTCTTCATCCTTAGGGTTTCCATTTCACAAGGTTCATCTCGGATTCAAAGATTCTACCAAACCCTAAGTCAGAAAGTCGATAAACTCATTTTAAACAGATTCCACCACTACCCAGTCACTTTCTATTATTCTAAGGGACATTTTACCCAATTTTGAACAAGCACAAAATTCAATTTTTTCCCTAATTCAAGACCCACATTCTATGTTTCGTTTCCAACAACAAATGAACGAGACTTCATCAAAAAAAGAGAATAGAAATACCTGAAGATCGTATGGGTGGGTGATCTTTACAAAAACCTATGTGCCTGCCTTTGAATACTGACCGGAGAAAGCAATAGGAACCAATTAGATAATTTTTGGAAGAAGAGAGTTTTGGGAATTTTGGAGAATTTGGGAGTTTGGGGGAATCTAAGAAATTTTGAAGGGAGAAATATGGTGGTTTGATGAGAAAGTAAGGAAATAAGGGAAGGGAAACGGTTGGGAAAGGAATTTGAAAATATTTTGGAGGCTAACGAATGGGTTTTCTTTTAATATAACCGCCAGTGTCGGGTGGGTTCACTGGCTTTTTTTACTGATGACACCCCGTCTTGAGTCCGTAAGTCAGTCGATGGATCGTCGATTGCATAATGATTTAGACAAAATTTTAAGACTTCCATGGGATCCACGGACATAATTGATGGTCCGTCGATGGAACGACGACCCGTCGATGGGGTCCGTAGATATGTGCACGAGACCATTTTCTGCAGAATTCTTGGTTTTGTTCCCTGCACAATGAACACCCATTAAGCTATTCTTTTTGTTTTTTTTCTGGAAACTTTTGAGACACGAACCCTATACTAATCTCTAGACAACACTAAAAAAAATAAAGAAAGAGGATGAGTAAAATAAAACGAAATAAGAGAATGCAACTATTCCTACAACGAAAAGAAAAACCTATTGTTGGCTAGAGGATACACCTTGGGCTGCCTCCCAAGAAGCGCTTGATTTAATGTCGCGGAATGACACAAGATACTTGATTACTCAGACTTCATCAATGTGATATGCCTCAACCACTTCATGGACACTCTCCGCATGCCCTAGGTAGATCTTAATTCTTTGCCCGTTGACAATGAACTTTGCACTCTCCTTGTTCTCCAACTCAACCGCTCCTTGTGGAAACACTTTAGTGATAAGGAATGGTCCCGTCCACTTGGACTTGAGTTTGCCAGAAACAAGCGTAGCCTAGAGTTGAATAGAAGCACTAAGTCCCCAACCACAAATTCTCGCTTTTTAATATTTTGGTCGTGGTACTTCTTCATCTTATCTTTGTAGATGGTTGAACTTTCATACGCTTTTAGGCAAAACAAATCAAGCTCATTCAACCCATTAAGTCTCTATTCCACTGCTTCATTCCAATCCATCTTCAGTTTCTTCATTGCCCACATGGTTCTGCGCTCTAACTCAACTGGCAAGTGACAAGCCTTCCCATATACAAGTTGGTATAGAGACATACTTATGGGGGTCTTGTATGCAGTTCGGTACGCCCAAAGAGCATCATCAAGCCTCCTTGACCAATCCGTTCTATTAGCATATACCATTCTCGATAGAAATTGCTTGATCTCTCGATTGGACACCTCAACTTGCCCACTAGTCAATGGATGGTACGGAGTGACCACATTATGGAGAACCCCATATTTCTCCAATAGCCCTTTGAACAACTTATTGCAAAAGTGAGATCCACCATCACTAATAATGGCCCTAAGTGTGCCAAATCTGGAGAAGATGATTTTTTTCAAGAACACAGTGACACTCTTCCCTTTAATGTTAGAATGCGATATAGCTTCAACCCATTTTGGCACGTAGTCCACCACCACCAGTATATATTTCATCCCATGAGAACTCACAAACGGGCCCATAAAATCAATTCCCCATACATCAAATAACTCAATACTAGAATGGGAGTTAAAGGGAGCTCTTGCCTCTTTGATATTCCTCCATCTCTTTGACACCTATCACATGACTTGGAGAACTCGTGAGCATCTTGGTGAATGGTTGGACAATAGTACCCACACTTCAAAATCTTGTGGGCAGTCCGGATACTATGGTGCCCACCCACAGGCGAGGATTGGCATGCCTCCAAAAAATTAATATTTCAACTTCCGGCACGCAACGACAAAAAATCCCATCAGCACAACTCCGGTATAAGTAAAGATCACCCCAAAAGAACTTTTTCACATTATGCATGAACTTTTTCCTGTGATTGAAGGACAAGTCCGATGGAACTATATCACTGGCCAGATAATTCGCAAAATCGGCGAACCATGGAATCAAGTCATGATAAGCGGCCAATACATGCTCATCAGGGAAGGTATCATCAATTTAAGGCTTTTCACCCAACTCTTGCATAGATTCATCCTGACAAGTGATCGGTAACTTGATTTTCAGTCCCTTTTCTATCTTTTACCTCAAAATCAAATTCTTGCAATAATAGCACCCATCTTATCAACCATGGCTTCACATCCTTCTTTTCCATCAAGTATCTCAAAGCGGAGTGGTCAATATGCACTATGACTCTCATGCCAAGCAAATAGGACAAAATATTTCTAACGCAAATACCACTGCAAGAAGCTCTTGTTCAGTCAAAGGTAGGTTTTTTGTGCTTCATTTAGGGCCTTTCTTTCATAATACATGGGGTGAAGTATTTTATCCCTACTCTGTCCCAATACCACACCAAGGGCAACCCCACTAGCATCACACATCACCTCAAATGACTTACTCCAATCTGGGGAAATAATAATAGGTGCACACACCAACTTCTCCTTCAACTCTCCAAACTCCTTCGGACAGGATTAATCAAAATAGAATTTACATTCCTTCTCAAGTAATTTGCACACATGATGTGCAATTTTTGAGAAATCCTTAATAAACCTCCGGTAAAAGCCCGCATATCCCAGAAACTTCTCACACCTTTTACAGAAATGGGTGGGGGAAGTCTTACTATAACTTCAGCTTTTGCTCGATCAACTTCTATCCCCTTTTACGAGATGCGATGGCCCATTACTATACCTTCTTTCACCATAAAGTGACTTTTTTCCCAATTTAGCACAAGATTTAAATTTTCACATATTTTGACAACCTCGACCAAGTTACTCAAACACCGATCAAAGGAGTCGCCAACAACCGAAAAGTCATCCATAAACACCTCAATAGTGTCCTCCACCATATTGGATAATATCGACATCATACATTGCTGGAAGGTGGCCGGTGCATTACATAACCCAAATGACATCCTCTTGAATGCGAACGTCCCATAAGGGCAAGTAAAGGTGGTCTTTTCTTCATCCGTCGGGGCAATAGAGATTTGATTTTAACCCGAATAGCCATCAAGAAAATAATACCATCATTTTCCTGCGAGTCTATCTAACATTTGTTCCATGAAGGGCATAGGAAAATGGTCCTTCTCAGTCCATGCATTCAACTTCCGGTAATCCATACAAACTCTCCATTCGGTCACCGGCCTAATTGGAATAAGCTCGTTCCTCTCATTAGGCACTACTGTCATTCCCCCTTTTTGGGGAACACATTGAACAGGGCATACCTAACTACTATCTGCAATAGGATATATGACTCCGTCATCCAACCACTTAATCATCTTCTTCTTCACTACCACTTGCATGGGTGGACTCAACCGTCTATGGTGCTCAATACTTGGTTTTTGATCGGGCGAGAGTTGGATTTTGGATGAAAAAATACCAGGAGGGATCCCAATAATGTCCTAAATAGTCCAACCAATGGCTCGTTTGAACCTCTTCAAAACTTCCACCAGACACTCTCCTTGTTGCACATTCAAATACGATGCAATGATTACCGGCAAAGTGCCATCTCTACCCAAGAATACATACCTCAGATGAGGTAGTAAAGCCTTAAGCTCTAATTTTGGAGCCTCCTCAATAGATGGTTTCGCGGGTGGAGACTCGCGATGCTTCATATCAAACAATTATTTCTTTGGTTTGGACATATATTCAAAGACCCAAAATCCTTAATACCATTACTCTCAAAATTCATGATCACTGCCGCTAGTGCCTCAACACCTAGGCGCTCTTCGATTTGTACCTCTGACGTACTCTCAACCCTATAGGATATAGCAAATACCGTTTGGAGCTCACCACTCTGCATCATGGACCTACAAATGCTGAATTTTGTTTCTTCATTGATCAATATATATTTCATATGCCCTTTCTCCATATTAACCAAGGTGCGACCAGTGGCAAGGAACGACCTCCCAAGAATAATAGGGACCTCAAAGTCCACCTCATAGTAAAGAATCACAAAATCAGCATAAAATATAAATGAATCCACTTTCACCAGAACATCGTGGAGTATCCCAATGAGCCTATTCAATGTTTTATCGGCCATCAGTAACGCATTGCACTGGGCTTTGGGTAACCCAAACCCAATTTCTTATAAATAGAAAGAGGCATGAGGTTTATGCTTCCACCTAGATCACATAGTATTTTAGCAAAGTGTAATAATCCGATGGTACATGGAATAGTGAAAGAGCCCGAATCTTCCTTCTTTTGCACAAGAGACCTTGTAGCAAAAGCACTACAATGCTGCATTCGGTCATCATCTTCAAAACTTACCGATCTCTTTTTTGTAACCATATCCTTTATGAACTTAGCATAACTGGGTATTTGCTCCAAAGATTCTATCAAAGGGACATTGATGGAAAGCTATTTCAACATAGTGATAAAATGTCGATATTTACCATCCTAAGTCTTCTTCACCAATCTCTGAGGGAATGGCGGTGGCGGTCTAGGAATGGGGACCACTTTCTGGGGTACCTCTGCTTCTTTCGCTATTGTTTCCACCAATTCACCACTAGTTTCCACCACCTCTTGATCTTTTCTCATCTCAACATCTACCACAGACGACATATGTGGATCAATAGGTTGCTTACCTCCTCGAGTAGTGACTTCCATGCAATGTCCATCATTTTTAGGGTGTTGAATGATATTGTTAGGAAGAGTGCCCGGTTGGCGTGGGTTCACAGTAGTAGACAATTGGGCCATTTGTAACTCGAGATGCTTAATTGAGACCGCATGTGCATACACCTTTTGCCCAATGTTAGCTAAATCACCTCTCAATTCCTTGGTGTTCTCATCACTAGCATCAAACATCATCATCATCTTCTGCAACATATCCTCAACTCGCGCTATATTACCACCACCATCGCTAAGAGAAACTTCATGATTTTGAGATGGAACATAGGGACCACTCCGATTATTTCTGTTGCCATAGTTATCCTTGTTGAAGTTGTTGTCGCGATTGTAATTCCCTTCTCGAACATACTGGCCCTCTTTATTATAATTACCATAATTCCGACCTTGAATTCCTTGACCTTGACACAAATTCTCCTGATTCGAGCCTTGGGCGTTTGGTCAGAAACACCTCGTCTAATCATTCACAGCATAATTATCCTCTTCATAATAGAAGTCATCCGTTGGAGGTGGTGGTTTAGTCATGTAATTCACCGCATTTACCTTCTCTGCATTTCCAGTGACATTTTTCAATACCAACCCAAGCTCTATTCTCATTTGATCCATCTCCTCACGAATCTCATATGCACGCCGGATTATGTGTAACTTGCACTGCAAAGGTGTTTCTCGCAGTGTCCGACTTTCTACTACTCCAAGCCTTATTGTTGCAACAGATTTTCTCCAACTTCTATGCGATCTTCGCATATGTGCACTCACCATAAGAACCACCCGCAATAGTATCGAGCACTCCTTTATTATTATCATTTTGTCCCCGATAGAAGTACTCTTTCAATGACTCATCATCAATGATGTGGTTTGGGATACCTCTCACGAACGCAGTAAATTTGTCCCTAGAGCTACTTACCGACTCCACAGGTAGTGACACAAAGTTGTTCACTCTATATTTTTTGTTGAGCTTTTTGGACAACGGGTAGTACCATGCTAGGAACACATCACTCAACTTATCCCAAGTATAGATAGAATTGTAGGGAAACTCAATAAACCATATTGCGTACTCTCCCTTTAGTGATAGATGAACACTCTCAACCCAATGACGTTCATGTATTTGTCCGACATCCCCACACAAATCTTGCACACGGACCTCAGTTTGGATATGTGAGCATGGGTATCCTCTAATGGTAGCCCTTCAAACAAACCTCTCGCGGTGAGCATCTGCATCAAACTACTAGTTACCACGAACGTGTACCCCTGCGGTAGAGGAGGTAGGACAAGAGGCCCATCAGAATCAGTGATACTAACGTTGCCCCTATAAAACTCTTGAGGGTGTAGGACGGGAGGTTGTATCCTTGAAGCATCATCAACCTGATTTTCCACAACTACTTGATTGTGAGCTTTAATCGGTGGTGGAGGCTAATGATTTATCCCATCGCCTAGATTGGCGGGGTTCTGCTGATTATTCATTATTCGAAGTGTAGGGTTAAGTTCAGGATTGAATGGAAGTATTGGTTCTCCTCGGCTC
Source organism: Solanum sitiens (assembly GCA_016801875.1). NCBI lineage: Eukaryota > Viridiplantae > Streptophyta > Magnoliopsida > Solanales > Solanaceae > Solanum > Solanum sitiens. Next base: position 623,283 of record JABWTJ010000437.1, on the reverse strand, counting down.
CGTGTACTTGGCATACACTAGAGCTATACCTAAGAAAAACAAAAACAAAAGAAAAAGTAAAATTAGGAAATTATTGACTAAACGTCAGTAATGTTATTAAGGTTAATCTAAAAGCCAATTTCCTCGGCAGCGTTGTCAAAATTTGATATGCTCAATTTACACCTTCCTAAAGAGGTATAACCGGTCGTATTAGTAAAGAAACCAACTATTAGGTTGGGGTCAATCCCACGAGGAAAATGGTTTAAACATAACTTTAATGTGCGATTACTTATATTTAGTCAAGTTCTTTCCGAAGACAGGTAAATAAAAGGGGGGGTTTTGTGAAATAAAAGTCTTTTAATATCTTTAAGTAAAACAAGTAACAAGAGTAAATCTTTGGTGTTTATCAAGTTGTGAAAGAAACTAGGGTGTAAGTGTTCCATATAGGTTCATAATGTCGTATTCCTAGCTATAACAATTCTTCCCTAGTGTTTTGCATACAAAGAGATAAGTTAGGTATCTCTAAATCCTTGGTCCGACATTTAGAGAATTTCACCCCGTACCTTGGTCTGGCTACGTGTGTCTAAGCTACTAACCCTTACCTTTACTTTATATTAAGCATCATATTCGATGTATGACTTAGTTATTACTTTGCACCAATCGAGACTAGCCTATTAGATTGTATCACACTAAATATATGTTGATAATTCTTTTCCTATTAACTACCTCCTTGGTTCGTCAAGTAGAAATAAGGCGAGTTCTAACGCGTGCACTAGTTAAAAGACTTCTAAGCAAAATAATTATCAATACATGCAATAACCTAATTGACAATTGTTAGTAAGCTACGTTTACTTTTTTAATCACCCATGGTTCCCACAACCCTAGTAGTGGATTGAGTTACCCATGCATAAAAGAACACAATTCATAGTTGATAAACTATAAATCATGGCTTACTTTGACAATTCGAAGAAAATCAAGAAATTCAACTTGAAACAACAAGAAATCACTTGAAAACCAAATCTGGAAATTTGAATTAATGGTAAAGTTGCAAAACCCAATCTCCAAAAACAAAACTAAGAACAATAGTAATAGAATCCAACCCCAAAAACAATGTTTTACACCCTATTTATAGAAAATATTGTCCTACTTAAAAGGAATTAAAATAAGGAAAGTTGCCCAAAAACGCGGCTGTAATCGACGACCCACATAGATAGTCCGTCGACGAAATGACGGATCGTCGACTGCCTCTGTCAGTCCAGACTTAGCATCTTTTTTCATCCTTCAACTGACATCTTCTCTGAATCAATCGATGGAACAACATCACGGTTCGTCAATGCGTCTACGGTTCGTCGATGCCTTCTATCGTTCCATACTTAGACTTTCTTCAATTTCGGGTACTGGGACTATTTCTGAATTTAACGATGATTAAACAGGATGGTTCATCAATCAATCGACGGACCATCAATCCTTCCGTAGCCCCACAGTCGGTTAGATTTCTCCGATTTTCTCCAGATGCCTGAACTATGAGTCGACGATCACCATCTATGGTTCGTCGATGGAACGGCGGACCATCGATTGCCTTCGTGGGTCACCTCTGCACTAAATCTCAGTTGCCTTCTCCGTTTTGGTAATGGACACCTTTCCTGCAAAACAAAGATAAAAACATGTTAAAACTACTACAAAAATGCTCTAGACACACACCAATCTTAAGGAAAAAGCATTGAATGTACCATGACACCACGGTACATCAATGAACAACACACACTCTTGTTAGCTGAGGAGTGGGAGGAACAAACACCTGATGTTGAATGATGATGGTCAATGGCTTGAGGAGGTGGAATATCTTGTTGATTCAAAGTGGGAATGTTTTTTTATGTGTGGGTTAGAGTTAGACTGAAAGTGAGGCGGAGAAAGAAATGTGAAACCCTAGCATTAAGGAGATGTTGTTCGGAGTTCATCACGGTCCGTCAGGATCATGTAAAGTTTGAATATTAAATCATCCAAAAGAGTCATATAAATAAAAAATCAAAATTTTGAAATTTAGGATCAGTAATTTGATCAGAAATAATATCATCTATATATTCTCTTACTATATAACAATTGACGTGCCTATGTATTTTTTGAAAAAGCAATAAAAATGTTTTTTCTATTTTTCTTTAATTTAATATATTTATAATTTTTTCAAATTTTTTTGACATACTTTAGCTACACCCTTTTGTTTTAATTCATAACTTTTGTTATAGCTTAATTACTTTGAATGTCGGTGTTCTTTGTGAAACTTTTGCAATTACTTTGTGTAACAATATTGATGGTCGATTAAGAAATATACTTTAATTATTGACATCTTCATGGGCCTCTTACATTGAGTATTCAAGAAAAAAGAATGAGATGATTAGATACCATTGAACCGAACGTTCCGGGTTTGCTTACAACCTAGAGAAAGTAATTAACAACGATATTAGTTTGAAAAAAGGTTCTGCTTATCGTAGTTTTAAGGGGTGCTCGAATATTCTTAGAACCCGTTGTAAATGTTATTGAGTTAATATAGCGTGTGGTCGGAAATGTCACTCTTCGAGCGTACACCCTGGGCAGGACTACCACTCGAGAACAATTGCTGGTCCCAATCGAACCCTTGGCCTGACATACTTACTCAACAGAAGATTTAAATATAAGAAAGAATATTCAAATACGAGATAAATCAATATTATCAAAACTAAACTCAAATATTTCTAAAATCAACATTTTACTTAGTAAAAGTGGAAACTCAAATAATGAACATAAGCCAATGACGAGACAGTGACACATGAACTAACATTTGATTGACTATCTATGAAACCTTTAAAGGAATTGAGATGAATGTCGGGACAAGACCCACGACATCCTAATAAAATTATAATAAAACTGCTAGAAATAAAAGGAATCCTTAGGTAAGTAAGGAGGCTAACCACAAGAGTTTGATGCTCAACTGGATGAAAGATGCGCTTGGTGCTGATCCTGGTTGATTGTGTTTGTATCATAATAAGATGCATACGAAATTTTATCAGTACATTGAATGTAAGTGTGTGTGAGGGAAGTTCTAAAACAAGACATAATCTTTAAAGGAACTGAAGAATTTACCTACCTCAACTCAACTTCACATAACTGAACTCATTCCAGCATAAATATATTTAAAACAAGTGCAGTATAAAGAAAAGTTGATTAAAATTTGACTGCCAACTCTGTGCATTGTGGAAATACAATGATACTCTATATGTATGCAAAGATATAATATAACTATAAAATGCATGTTAAAATACTATTTAATTTGTGAATATAAGAATACAAATACTTTTGTGAGTTTCTTTAACCGACAACCATCACTTAAGAGTTATTCTGATGATAAAGTGTTTTGCCTCACACTGTCTGAGTCGTCCTATACCTTGCCAAGGGTATAGAACCTGAACTACTAAGTGTATCCACTAGTCTATGCTAAAAACACTAAAGGAATCATCTAAAAAGTCTGACCATTTTCTACCCATGGTGGCTACATGGATTTTGGGGGTTTGAGTGTTCTCAACTCTCTGCAATTGATGCTCAATACTACTCAAAAATATGAAACTAGCTCTTATGTTTTTAACAAAATAATTCTTTTTGTTATTTGAGATAATTTCTCAAAACTTAGCTCAAAGAATTCCTTGCAAATCAAAGTTTCCTTCTTGCTTAATTGTGATAACATTTATTTTTTCCTGAAAACTAGCTCAATGGTTCTTTAGAAATCAAGGTTTTCTTTCTTGTTTAAATGTGAAATTTTTTAAAACTCTTTGGGATAAAATAGTCCCCATATACTCTTTGAAGAAATGAACTTCATTCTTTTAACTCTTTACTCCTTATTCAACTTGAACTTTAAGTCTTAAAATAAAGTTACAAGCATTTGCACAATACTTCTGGAAAAGAATCTAAGAACTTTCTAGACATGGTTCTTAATTTTCTTGAATTTGAATTTATGGATTCAAGGTTACGAATCATTTTTATGGATGATTCCTATATGTATAAAAGTCATTTAGAGTAGTTATAATCAATAGAAGTGTTAGTACATTTAGAATGACTTAAATGAACTGAATGATTAAAAACGGGTGGAAAAAGATGATTCGGGTGGAAAAAGATGATTGAACAGCCCAACTTCAAATGGTCATATCTAACTCATACGAACTCGGAATCGCACAAACATGACGTCATTGGAAAGATTATTCCAAGATGATTGCTACAGTATCATGAAGATCACCTAACCTATCCTTATATAGGAGTTATACTACTTTGAATTTGAACAAAAAAAACAACTTAACATAACAAAATCTTTCCTCTTTTTTATTCCTTCCCAAAAAGACTTAGACTAATTCTAGTTCTTTCTAGTTAAGGGGTGTTAAAATATCTCCTTTTGGGAACATTCGTCATTGAATAAGTTTACTCTTGATAGGCTAAGGGTGTAACATTTAACATTCAGCTTAAACACCCATCAAGAAATTCAATTACAACATGCTAACTTTTAAATATAAGACTACTAAGAAGAGAATCAGCACATTGGTCTGAACTTTCTCGGATTTGAAGAGACGTGGACATATATTCTTCATACACTCCTATGCTTCCCAAGTAGCTTCCTGAACAAATTGGTTCCTCCAATGGACTTTGACTGATGCTACTTTTTTGTTCTCAACTTGCTAACTTGGCGATCTAGAATCTGAACTGGAATCTCCTCATAAGATAAGCTATCATTGATCCCAATATCTTCAGTTGGTATGATAAATGAAGGATCTCCCATGAACTTCTTCAACATGGAGATGTGAAAAATCAGATGAACCACAACTAATTCTTGTGGCAGCTCCAACTAATAAGCTACGTTACCTACCCTTTTCGATATTCTATAAGGGCCAAAATACTAGGGACTAAGTTTCCCCTTCTAACCAAATCTCATAACAGCTTTCATGGGTGAAACTTTATAGCAAACCTAATCATCTACTTCAAATTCTAACTCTCTTCTCCTAATATCATTGTAGTATTTCTAATGACTTTGCGCCATTTTAAACATCTCTTGAATCACTTTCACCTTTTTCATAGCTTGATGAACAAAATTTGGTCGTATCAACCCTGCTTCACAAACTTCAAACGATCCAATAAGAGATCTGTATTTTCTCCCATAGAGATATTCATAAGGAGCCATTTGGATGTTAGAGTGGTAACTCTTGTTGTAAGAGTACTCGGTGTGAGATAGGTGATCATCCCAATTGCCCTTGAAATCGATCACACACGCCCTCAACATATCCTCTTAGGTCTAAATAGTGCGCTCTGCTTGCCCGTTTGTCTGAGGATGAAAGGCAGTACATAAGTTCACCTTTGAACCCATGTCTTTTAGGAATGACTTCAAAATTGTGTAGTAAATTGCGTACCTCTATTTTAAATAATGAATTCTAGAACTTCATGAAGTCTACCTACTTCTTGAAGATACAACATAGCTTAATCTTATGCAGAATGGGTAGTCTTTACCAGCAAAACTGGGTTGATTTTGTCATTATATTGACAATCACCCAAATAGAATCATGTTGCCTGCGAGATCTTGGTAAACCTGTGATAAAATCAATATTGATCATCTCCCACTTCCATTTCGGATGTTTTATATTTTGAGTCATACCATCGGGCCTTTGGTTCTCTACATTAACTTGTTCCCAATTAAGACACTTAGCAATAAAGAATACTCCTGTCATAATCCTTGAGTAATTCTAACCACCTTCTTTTTATGAGATTAAGGTCTCTTTGAGTAAACACAAATTAAAGACTCTTGTGATCAGTGAATCCATCTACATGAACACCATATAAATAATAATGCCATAAATTCCAATTTTTTTTACAGTAGCCAACTCTAAGTCATGGCTTGGGTAACTCTTCTCATGAATTCTCAACTATTGGGAGGCATAAGCTATAAATTGTCATTTTGCATTAATATGCAACCCAAACAAACTCTAGATGTATCACAATGCATCATAATACACCAAAAAACCCTGAATACTTTATGGTAAGTCAAAATTGGGCAATCGTCAACCTCTGTTTCAATTCCTAGAAGCTTTTCTCACAAGGTTCAAACCATTGAAACTTCGTTGTTTTATGAGTTAAGTTGGTCAAAGGATACAAAATGAATTAGAATCCCTCAACAAAGCTTCTATAATAGCAAGTCAAACCCAAGAAACTCTTCATATCAGTTGGAGATGTGAGTCCAGGCCAATTCTACATTGCCTCTATTTTCGGGGTATCAACATTAATTACCTCTCCAGACATCTTAAGAACGCTATAGACTCAAGACAAAACTCAAACTTAAAGAACTTGACATACAACTCTTTATATTTTAGAGTTTGGAGAACTATTATGAGATTACTAGCATGATGTTCTTCAGTCTTCAAATAGATTAGTATGTCATCAACGAAGACGATAAAGATACATATCTAAATATGGTCTGAATACTCTATTCATAAGGTCCATGAATGTTGCAGGTGCATTGGTCAAACCAAAGGACATAACCAGAAACTCATAATGACTGTTAAGGGTTTTGAAAGCTGTCTTCGCAATATCAAATTTCCTTATTCGTAACTGATGGTAGCAAGATCTTAAGTTTATCTTAGAAAAATAGGTGTCACCCTGAAGTTGATCGAAAAGATAATCAATCTTTGGAAGATGATACTTATTCTTGATTGTATACTTGTTCATCTGCCGGTAATATATACACATCCTATGAGAACCATCTTTCTTCCTCACAAACAATACTAGATCTCCCTAAGTGAGACACTTGATAGAATAAAACCTTTAACAAGGAGGTATTTAAGTTGCTTATCTAACTCTTTCAACTTTGTTGGTGTCATCCTATAAAGAGAATAGAGATAGGACGAGTATGCTGGAGAATTTCTATGCCGAGGTCTATTTCTCTCTTAAGAGGGACTCCGGGTAGATAATCTCGAAAAACTCTTGGAAACTCACTTACAACTAGAACTGACTCAATAGGAGTTATCCAAACATTAGATTCATTCACTCGCAATCAACCCTTGGAAACTAACTTTCTCACCTTAGGGTACAAAATTTTACGAACCTTAGGCACTACTAAACTACTTTTCTACTCTAAGACTTGATCATTTGGAAAAAGAAACTTGACAACTTGAGATCTAAAATCAACTGAGACATAAAAGGCATGAATCCAGTCTATAACAAGAATTACATCGAAATCTACCATGTCTAACTCAACTAAATCAGCCATGGTACTCTTGTAATTGATGAAAATAGGATAATCACGATAAACTCTCTCTAATAAAATAGATTCACCAACAAGTGTAGAAACAGTGAAGGGTTCTGTAAGTTGCTCAGGAATAACATCAAAATTCATCGCAAACATACTGAGTTACAAAGGATAAACTAGCTCCTAGTCTAGCAGAGAATAAATATTGAAGTTGAAAACTTAGATAATACTAATGACAACATCAGATGAATACCCTTGCTCTTGGCGACTATTGATAGAATATAAATGGTTTGTTCCTCCACCAGTACCGGAAGTAGGGCCTCTGGGTGCAGCTTTATTTGGTAGAGCAACTAAAGAAGATAGGGCTTTATTGCCCCAATTACGACTACCCTACTTGTTCCTTGGACACTCTCGCATGAAATTCCTATTCTGGCCATACTTAAAGCAACTAGTGGAGCCATCACGACACGTCCATGAGTGATTTCTACCACACTTAGCACATGCAGGAGCCTTACTACCCTCTTGTGTTATACTACCATAAGAATAGGCAAGTTTGGATCTAAAGCCTTGACTATTGTACTCACTATTATTATTTGGTGTAGGTGCACTAGCTGTGATGGAGCAGGGCCCTTCTATTTTTGTTAGAAGGATGACCGGGTGGCATTATTTTTCTGCTGCCCCGACCCATTCCTTGTCTTAACCCCTTATTCTTGAACTCTTGTCTATCCCTCAGCTTCTCTTTTGCAACCTATTGCACATAAACTATCAATCTTGTGATATCCATGTCACCTATTAGCATTGTAGCCTTACTTTCCTTACTCAACATACGAGACAATCCAGATACAAATAAACTCATCATTCTCCTCATGTCAGCAATTATCTCCAGAGCATACCGGGAAAGTTATGTGAACTCAGACTATACTCGTGAACTATCAAAGAATACTGCTTAAGTCTGAGGAACTCTCGTACCTTAAACGCCCAAAAAATGCCTCCTAAAAACAACCCCAAGGTGGTGCTCCTTCAACTCTACCCTCTTTCCACTAGTTAAACCAAGTCCTACCAATATTCTTCAGTTGATATGCATCTAGTTCTCCTCGCTCAGGATCGTTAATGTGCATAACGACAAATACCTTATTCAGTTCCTCCACAAAGCTCTTGAATCCTCAGTAGTGATTGAACCAGTGAAACTTTAAGGTATCATCCTCAAGAATTCTCAAATTCTCGAAGTATCAGTCAATTCCTGCCTAGCTCCTCTTTGTTGACCAGCTTTGTTGGTCACAACTTTTCTCCACATTCAGATAGCCTCACAAAACTCAGGATTGATAACTTTTCCTTGGGGTTTTGCTTCTTTTGTATTGGGTAACATTTGCTCCTCAATATTACACCTCGCAGAATACCTCAGTCAGCTCTTTATGGAGGCATGGTTAGCTGAAAAACATGTGTAAGCACGAATTAGAAGAAACTTTTTAGCGATAAAAGTCTAGTGCACGGAATTAGTGTGAAAGAAGTGAAGTAATTTCCTAAGTATTACAACTTGGAATTCAAAGTTTCCCCCCTTTATTTATTGTTAAAGCATTTAGTTTTTTCTAAGAGGGAGATATCAAAGAAAGCACTGGTAGCATGGGAGAAGGCGTGTCAACCAGTTGTTGCTGGGGGCCTAAATATAATTGATCTTGGAAAATGGAACAAAGCAGCTGTCCTCAAACACTTGTGGGCTATATCTATGAAGAAGGATTTATGGATCAAATGAATACATTATTATTACATAAACTAGAGGTATTTGGAGACATTGGAAACACCGAAGGCTGCAGCTTGGGTGCTGAGGAAAATAATTGATAGTAGAACTTTGTTACTTCATGCAAACGCTAGGCCAGGAACACTTGTGCAGGAGTTGAAGAATTTAGAAAAGCTGGGCAAGTTCCAGATCAAGGAAGCTTACTACAATTTACAGAACTATCTCCCAAGAGCCACTTGGAAGAACTTAACTTTGCATAGACATATACATCCAAGGCACAGGTTGCATCTTTGGCTTGCAGTTTAACAGAGATTGTCCACTGTGGTATAACATCAAAGTTTGGCATACATGTCCCTATGGAATGAGTTTTCTGTTCACAAGAGGAGGAATCATTCAACCATATTTTCTTCTCGCGCTCCTACAGTTCAAGCCTGTGGACTAGTTTACTTCACTGGTTGCACGTACCGCGTAGTATTGGCCCATGGGATCAAGAATTGGAGTGGATTTGTTGTAAGGCAAAGCAAAGAAATGGAATGGCTGAGATCATATGTTGCACTTTTGCAATGGTAGTATACATCATATGGAGGGATAGAAACATCATGAGATTCCAAAATAGAAGGGTGCAATCAACACAAACATGCCCGGAGATAGTAATGCATATCCACATTCAAGGGCGGAACAATATTGGTTGGCGTGACTCATTAGCTCAGCTAAACTGTTTTACTTAAGAATGTATAGACTATTTCCTTTGATAGTTTATACTTGGTAAATTTCGTAGCTCTTTATTTTTAGAGGTAGTTGGTCTGCATCTACCTGTTTTTTTAAAGATTATGTTTTGATTAATAAAGATGGTTGTTAATCAAAAAAAAAACTAGCTCAAAGGCACTTTGGAAATCATGGTTTCCTTTCTTGTTTTAATGTGAACGTTTAAACTCTTTGGGATTAAATAGTCTCCATATACACATCGAAGATATGCACTTCATTCTATAACTATTTACTATTTAACTTGAACTTTAAGTCATAAAAGAAATTTACAAGCATTTGCAAAAGACTTCTCGAAAAGAGTGTAAAAAGTTTCTAGATTTGGCTCTTAACGTTCCTTGAATTTGAATTTATGGATTCAATGTTATGACTCATGTCTCTGGATAATTTCTATATGTTTAGATGTAATCTAGAGTATTTTGAATCAATGGAAGTTTTAGTACACTTTAGAAGGACTTAAATGGACTGAATGATGGGAAACTAGTGGAAAACAATGATTCAGGTGCATCCCTGGCGCGCCGCACTAGCTCCAAGTGACTGGGCTCATTTTTGGTGCACTGTAGGTGTGCCGCCCCAGCCTCTGTAGCGCAGATAGGGTGCATCGCCCCAGACCCTCCCCTGGTGAGTCTAACGAATTTTTGAACTTGTTTTCTAATATTAAATTGCTTTTAATCGATTCATTTTCTCAATACCTTCTTATATTCAGATACCCAAGATATGTACACTAGAATCTAACTGAACGCAAATTTTATGTCGCTAAAATTTCTCACGAAAACCCATTAATCACATATATGTTGTAGAATGAAAAGATTAAAGAACACAACCCAAGAACATCAATTTTCAACACTTTTAGGATTAAATATTTGCATTAAACATGTTTGGCACATGGGTGAATAAGACCAACACGATGTGATCTCACATACCTCATAGGATTGAATCTTTGTTGAAATCCACAACCAAACTGGATCGTTCTTGACGATTCTTGATTCTTCTCCTCCTTTCTCCTCTTTTCTCTTTTTTCCCATACCTAGCGTAGATTTCAAATTCTTTTCTAGACTGACAAAATTCTGATTTGACCTCAATTAAACTCTTAAATAAGATCAAAATAATTACGTAAGGAAAAGACTAAATTACCCTTCCAGAATCTAGTTTAGACTTTCTTTATTTTAATAGTCCAACATGAAATGGTCATATCTCACTCATACGTACTCGGAATCATGCAAACTTGGTTGTGTTGGAAAGACTATCTCAATATCTTTCCTACCATATCTATAAGCACACCTAACTTATCCTGAGCTAGGAGTTACAATCGTTTGAAGTTTACCAAATCACAACTTAAACCAAAATTTTCAGATTTTCATCTATCCCAAAAAGATTCTTTTAGTTCTAGTTCTTTCCAGTTATGGGGTGTCACAGGCCATATATCAATTTTCCTTGTCAAAGTTCTCATAGTAAAGCCCGTTGCGCATATTCTAGCAAATAGGGGAAAATATTCATTGTAATCTATTCCTTTCTCCTGATTGTATCCTCGAACTACTAATTTGGCTTCATTCCTTGTGATATGCCCTTGGTCATCAAGATTGTTTAAAAACACTCATCTAGTTCATATGAGAATTCTGTTTGGAGGTTGGCAAACCACGTTACACACTTTACTTCGCTTAAACTTATTTAGTTCTTCTTGCATAACAACGATCCACTCAGCATCTAGCAATGCCTATTTGATATTCTAGGGCGCTTTACGTGTTAAAAATAGGCAGAGAAGGCACACATATTCCTCGGCTTGGATCTGGTCTATATCCTAGAGTCAAGATATGTGAGAATGTTCAAGATCGGATGTTATATTTACGGGTTCTTAGTTTTACCAGTATCCAAGGATGACAAATGTGGCTCCATAGCAATGTTATATTTAGCAGTCCTAGTAGTCTCGTTGTTTTCTTCTAGCTCATCCTCTAGTTTAGTAGCACGTTTATTAGGTGGATTTAGTTCCTCATCACCAGATTCATTTGTAGCATTCCTCAATAGATTTTTTCATGCCTATCTTTTCATTATGAACCTTTTTCCTCCTCGACTTTGAACTCGCGTGGGTCTACATAACTCCATCTGCAAAGATTCCAGAAATTTAGTTGTAGTCACCATTGCCTTTTGATTTAATGATGGCCTCACATTTATTCCTTAAGTCCATGCTCCAAAAATTTGATATTCGTTAAACCTTCTTGTAGGTAAACCGGTTACTAGATCTTGGATATAAGTTTTTTTTATAAATGAAAATCTCATATTTCCTTGCCTCAAATGTGAGACATCTTCTATCTAAATGCAATGGTGAGCACACTTCTTCCGGGCTCCTACAAATTCCTCTATTCCTTCTTAGTACATTATTCTGAGTCAGACATTTCAGAATTGTGTTTTCCTTCTTTATTTTTGGGGTTGCATCCCCGATCCTATTGTGTTAGAGGTTTTGGTTCTTTGACTTATAGGTTCTAGGTAGTTTATTCTGCATTGTTTTTTTTAACTGTCCAGTTTATCAGAATAATTGCCTATCGGAACTCAACCTTTTAGTTGGTTTTAACTATTTTCCTAGTAATTCATATCATAAATGGGTTTTTAAAATGCTTTGAAGGGTTAAGTTTTGTTGGTAGTTGATTCTCCATCCAGAGGGTTAGTGTGCCTTTCATGACGGGTCAGGGTTATTGCAGAAGATTAATGGATAACTCATTCTATTTTAAAATTTAATCACATTATGTATGTTACATATGTATGATTTTAAAATTTAATCAATGAGGAAATAATGTAACATTATGCATGGTACGACATGATAATAGATGATTAGTAAGCGTACTAAAATAAAAAAATATATGAATAAAGCGTCAAGTTAAAGTTGACAATTCAAAACAGTCTACACAGATTTCTTATGATGATTTAGTGTCTTCACTGCAGAAGGCATTAGAAGTCCTAGGAAATTAATAATACGCCTGAAAAATCACATGAGAATCGCATATAATCCAACATTAACATTCCAAAAAGGCTCATTATCTGAGGCTATTGTAAGGCGACAAAAATCTAGGCACTGGAGAAGTACTAGAGCAATGGAAAACTCATTAGATTTTAAATTTTAGTTAAATGTCCAATTTCCTTACTAAAGAGTCACCAGTGAAGAGTTAACATCACATGTTGTATGTCACAACATGGTAATATACATATCGTATTTTTTAGAAGTACACTAAAATGAAAAAATATGAATAAAGCTTGAAGTGAAGTTTTAAAATTGTAAAGAATCTACCATGCTCATGACGACCCATGTCTTCATCGTGAGAAGGTATTAAAAGGCATAGGAAAATTACAATACACCTAACACAATTATGCTAAAATTGCATATAATCCAATATTACCAATCCAACTCATGATTTTAGCCGATTGTGAGAAGACAAAAGTCAACGCACGAAGGAAGTACAAGAGCAATGTAAAACCCACTAGATTTTAAATTTTAATTACATAGCAAATTGCAGAAATAAAGTCATAAATGAGGATTTAATGTCACATGATGTATATAACGACATAATAATAGACCGTTAATATTTTTAGATGAGTACTAAAATGATAAAATAGGTATAATGTATCATGTGAAGGTTGCAAATTAAAAGAATTTACCAAATCTACCAGGAATGCACAGATGATCTTGTGTATTTATCATGAGAGTGTGTGTATATACATATATGTTGGGTGTTAAAGGTGTGAATAGGAAATAAAGGGTTGTGAATCTCTTAAAGGGTTTTCACTTTGCCAGAGGGTTGTGACCTTTATGAAAGGTGGTGTTCTTTCTAAAGGGTTGTGATCGTTTTAAAGGTTATGTCTTTTCCAAAGTGTTGTGACATTTATAAAAGGTTGTATTCTTTCCTAAAGTGACCATTACCCTTTGTGTTCTATAAATAGAGAGTTTGTCTCTCATTTTTCTGCATTGAATTCTTCCATTCTTTTGCATACATTTCTTACAAAACAAAATGGATTGTGCCTTTATGTGTGATTCGTTGCTGTCATTTAGAGTTCATTGAAATTATTAAGTTTGAGGTACCACTACTTCTTTAAAGGTTAATCCATTTTATCTTGGGAGGAATTAATATGTAACCTCGGGTACTTGAGGGGATTAAATTTCTTAAGGACACACAGCGGATTTTGTGCACTCAGATAGTTCTTTTTATTTTTCTTTCATTTTTATTATTTTTTTCTGGTTTGCTAATCTGAATACAGGAGTTAAAAAGCTTAAGAAATTTAACAATGATGGTATTTTCTGTGGTAAGAAAATTACTTTTATATTCTGTGTTCTTTTTGTTGGAAAGAAAAAGAAGAAAAAGAAAATTATTTTATCATATGATAAAAGAGTTTTATGATGAATTAGTACTTCCTTAATATGTTTGAGTATATTTTCTGTAGTAAGTTTTCCTTTGATGGGTAGATTATTTTATTTTCTTCCCAAGTGCAGTGAAGCATTGCACCTCTCCAGTCTTCTTTTCAATAAGAAAAGTTGTTTTGTGCATAAAGATTAAGATATGCGCTTTAGTTTTTTTTCTTTCTATATTCTTGGTTTTACATAACTATGAGAAGAAGTAAATGAACAAATGGTGTCTTCTAACAATATTTGAACTTGTGTTTAGTTTATTGTTGAAATCAAATGTCTTCTTGAAGAAAATAGGAATATGATGGAAAATGATAAAAGGAGGAAAAAATAACAAGGAAAGTGAGTGCATGGAATCATTGCTAACAGATAAAATATAATTCAATGAGAGTAAAAATGAAGTACTTTTTTTATTTCCCTTGATTAATTTTATGAGAATTATCTCATAAATGTTAAGATAAATGGTCATTATGTGATGATTTTTACTAATATGTATTCTGTTAAGAGGAAAAAAGACTTGTGCAGTTTTATACTTCTTGTGAAATTTGATTGTGTTGGACATTTGGAGACTAAAATCTTCTGATTTTTTTCTCCTTTGGTTTAAAAAATATAAAAACTTAACAAATAAATCAGATTGTGCATTCGTTTGAAAAATATTGATCCAATTTGTTAGATATTTTGTTTGAATGAATATTCTGATTTGAAAAGTATAAAATATTTGTCACGAATATTAAGGTTAAATGATTTGAAAAAACATAAAATATTCATTGTTAGCTAGAGAAAATGTTGTATTTGATGTTTCTGGAAATGAAAACCTGTTTGGTTTACAAATTTGTATGAATGTGAAACTGTTAGAAGATTATAAAAAACTTCATTGTTAAACTAGAAACAAGTTGTATGAAGATTGAACTTTTATTGTTAGTATTTTAAATACTAAGTGGTCTGTCTAGTCGTGACAGAAAGAGAAAAAACACTAGTAACATAAAATTCGTGATTTTTATTCCTACAATGGGTGTTTATATGGATTAAATCCCAAAAGAAGGCTTCGTGTTGACAATGTGTATTTTGATGGTATACAATTTGAAAGCATGGGAAACAAATATGTGGAAAATAATTTCAAATACTTGAAAAATATTTTTGAGAATATATTTAAAATGTCGGGGTTCTTTACTTGTGATAAAGAAAAATTAGACTTACTATCTAATTTAAATTTGAAAGTACAAGATATGAAATTTGATGACATTCTTGTATTATGTTAGACCCACAAAATTATTGGAGTATATTTGAAATTGTTGTCGTTGAGTCTATCTTTACTA
This sequence comes from Solanum sitiens, assembly GCA_016801875.1. Taxonomy (NCBI): domain Eukaryota; kingdom Viridiplantae; phylum Streptophyta; class Magnoliopsida; order Solanales; family Solanaceae; genus Solanum; species Solanum sitiens. The sequence goes on along the minus strand of JABWTJ010000437.1, from coordinate 607,855 downwards.
GTATATGATATTACTAGTATATAAGAATAAAATTATATTACTCGTTCAAATAAATTGTATTCTTTGATGAAAAAGTTTCACTTAAAATATTGTGATTTTTCATGAAAATATATTTCTATTAAAATATATTTTTTTTATAGACATGAGCATTGGTGAAAAGTGACATGTTATGTTTTTGTTGTAAGACAAACATTTGGGTCATATGGTCATTATTGGACCAATAAAACTATGATCATGGGTAATTCTATAACAAATTGAATGTTATGAAAAGGTCCTTCTTAAAGGACATATGGCAAGGTCTTGACTGTAAAACAATGTCTGTATTTGAGAAAATTATAAAAAGTAAAGAACAATATATTTGTGGGAAAAGGTTACCTCATATAAGGTCTTTTCAAACTTAGTATTTTTGTTTGTTCTTACTTGCTTGACTCAAATTGTTTGTGACATAAATGATTGAGACACGTCAATTACAAAACCTAGCAAAAACTGATCAACTTAGAAGTTTTGCCTAACTTCTTGTACAATAAATTAATGTCATGTTTGTGTTGTTGAAATGAACTAGAATACGTTTGAATTGATTTACACTACCATTTGTGATATGAAGTCAACACCATCTCGTGGAGAGAAAAAGTATTTCATAAATCTTATTGACAATTGCACTAGATATTGTTATGTTTATTTGCTGAATGGTAAGGATTAGACAATAGAAATATGTAGGCAAATATAAACTAAAGTTGAAAGTCAGTTTGATATTTTCATGATTAGAAGTGATAGATGTGAAGAATATAAATCTTCTTTTGCAGAAATATATTTTGAAATGGAATCATCTATCAAATTACTGCACATTCTCACCTCAATCTAATGTAACTGTTGACAGGAAAAATCAAACTTTGAAGGAAATGTTGAATGTCGTATAAGTTCTGATTTACCACAAAATTTGAGGGGGTGCTAGCATTATAGCAAAGGAGAACCAAAAACGTTTTTCAGAACGGGAGCAACAAAAAGTTCTGTTTCTTCAGGATTTGTTGTATCTTAATAGAGAATGCTTGTCGCCCCTTAAAAAATATACAAGCAATAAGTCTTGAAATATAGTGATGTAAAATTTTTCAATACAATATATTCCATATGAGAAATGGAAATGAGAGAACTATTCCCAAACTGGTAAAAATAGGACCTAAGACTGTGGATTGTATGTTCATTGGTAATGCTACAAATAGTAAAGCATGTAAAGTTGTGGCTCATACTGTATCATCTCATCACTTGAATTAACTAAGAATAATCTAAGTAACTAAGAATAATCATTTTTGAAAATGAGTAAGGAAATCTGGAAAGTTTCTAGATTTCAAAAATGTATTTTGGCCATTTTCAGACGGCCATAACTTCTAGCTCAAGAGGAATTTGGATGACTTTTTTTATATTGATGGAAATATCTTGGGAATATCTTTCCAACTACACACAGTTTACGAAATTCCAAGGTCGTATGAGAGAGATATGACTTTCGGAAGTTGGGCTATTGGACTGAGGAAAGTCAAATCAGGATTTTAGTAATGGAAAAATTGTCTTTCCACCCTAGTATTTCCTAATTCGTTTTAAGGTTATATTAGGGGTATAAAATAGTCCCAAATCAGTTTCAAAAAATTTAGAACACTTAGGGCTTGGGAGAAAAAGAGAAAAGAATAGGAAGACCAAGAATCATCCAAGAACGCCAAGATCGTTGCATGGATTCTTCAGGGGTGATCCCTATCAAGGTATGTGAGATCATTCGATGTTGGGGCCTTTCACCCACACTCCAACTTGATTCAATTCAGCAATTTAGAGTTATTTGAACGATAATCTTGAAGTTCTTGATGAAAAGTTGTGAAGTTCTTGTTGGTTGAATTGTAGTTGATCTCTAGTAGTTTTTATTCATGTTTTCGGACTATTTTTGGGTCTAAATTATTGGGTAATGAGTTATTTAGGGATCCTAAGTGTTTGGGGTGGGATCCATGGGAGTTTAGGAGGTTTAGAGATGAAAAACGGAGAAGAAAAGTCGAAGGTACCGTCAGACAACCCTTAAGGCGCCGCGCTAGCCAGAGCGCCTCAAGGCAAGATATGTCTGATAGGCCCTGGCGCAGAGCGCCAGCCAGAGCATCCCAGACCAGGGTCTGTACGACAGGCCTTGGCGCCCCGCGCCTCTCAGAGCGCCACGACCCCCTAGAGACCCTGTTTGTTCCCTATCTCTTCGTACTAGTTCCTAAGTGATGTATCTATTATTCCTAGTTGATTCCATCTAAACATCATAAAATCATCCATAAACATGAGATCATGATCCTTGAATCCAAATTTCAATTCAAGGGAAGTTAAGATCAAAGTTCAGGAAGTTAAGGATAAAGTTTAAATGTTACAAAGCAAGGCAAAGTAAGTTCTTAAAGTTTTCAAAGAGTCTTAAACAATAAATTTTAACTTTGTTTTAAGGCTCAAGTTACAAGTCGAGTAAAGTGTAAAGAGTTGAGTTAAATTCTCAAAACTATAAGGGAACTAAGTATTCCGTAAGAGTTAAAGTTTAAAGTTAAGTAAAAGAGCAAGAGTTGAGTTCATTTCTCTAAGTTATAAGGGGGACTAAGTATTTACCTTAAGGTTGATAACTGTTTTACATTTAAGTAAAAAGGAAACTAAGAAGTTCCAAAGAAGTTTTAAACTAAAGAGGCAAAAATTGATTTTAAAAGGAGCTTCTAAAGCTAAAGGGTTCAGTAAATTATCTCAACCCAAAGGAAAGAAGTTTTATTAAAAATCTGAGCTAAATTACATTTTGGGAGTAGTGTAGAGCACCGATGTGAGGATGAGAGTCCAGATATCTAAAGTCCCCATGTAAACCATGTAGCATATCATAGGTATTAGCGTGTCATACTTTTTAGATGATCACGCCAGTTATCCAGTGGATCCACTAGGTAAAGGATGTCCTATGCGACGGAAAAGTATAGGACAGTTCTGGCAGCCTGTGCAAGACGTTGTATCACCACTTAGGCTCATAGTGGTGGTTGTCGGTTAGAGAATCTCCCACATAAACTATATTACTTTCATATATAAGTAAAGTTGAGTTTATTATTGTTATATCCTTAATAAACTAAGAGTTACATTTTTTTATCAGTATTACATATATATATATATTGCATATGTCCTTATTGTTTTATATTTGAGTTGTTATCTGATGAGTTGAGTAGAGCCAAGGTAAGTTCATCCTTAGTCCATTTCAAGCTTTATAGTTGTGCTTAGAATTTGTCACGACCCAAAATCGAACCGCGAGTGGCACCCACACTTATCCTACTATGTGAGCGAACCAACCAATCTAAAACCCCAACATATTGAACAAAAATACAAAGCGGAAGACTTAAAACTCATTAACGAAATCAATTAAATAACTTCTAAAATTTATAACTCATTGATCCCAAAATTCTGCCGGAAGTCATCATCACAAGAACATCTATCCTCAAGTTACTAATCTAAAAGATTCTAAGAAGCTAAAAAATAAAAAGGCTAGTCCATTCCGGAAGTTCAAGGCATCAAGACTTGAAGAGAAGATCCAGGTCCAAGCTAGAAGCTTTAGCTCACCCTGAAATCCGGTGTAGTGAAGGACTGGCCTAGAATTGCGTGTTGATTGAAGACGACCGTTACGTTCTGCTGCATTCCCAAAATAAACAAAGAAAGAAAACAACAAGTTAGGGGGTCAGTACAAAACACAAGTACTGAGTAGGTATCATCGGCCAACTCAAAATAGAAAACAGTATATATCAGTTCATATCATAAATCAACTACAATAATCAACATGTAGCAACAAGTACTATAATCATCAATAAGTACTACCAAGTTCATCCATGAGGACTCAAGCCTCAATACCACACTCATTTGGGAAATTAGGTTCATTACATTGAGTATTTTAACATCTCTCAAGATTCATTATCTTTCTTCCTCTTGTGTCGGTACGTGACACTCCGATCCCCTACTACTATGTGTCGGTACGTGACACTCCAATCCCCTAATTCTACGTGTCGGTTCGTGACACCCGATCCCCTAATACTATGTGTCAGTACGTGACACTCCGATCCCCTAATTCTACGTGTCGGTTCGTGACACCCGATCCCCTAATACTATGTGTCGGAACGTGACACTCCGATCCACTAACATTATTCTATCAATTCATCAAGCCTTCTTTTATACCAAGGCATCATCAATCTCATTACTTTAGTTCATCAAGCCTTCTTGTATACCAAGGCATCATCAATAACAAGGTGAATTAGGGTTCTTCAAGATTTTGGATTCAAAAAGCTTCATTATGCTTATTTTATCACAATCACATAATCACATTCATGCAAGCATAAGATTAAGCATATAGAAGGGTTTACAATACTACCAATACATATCATTCACTATTAAGAGTTTACTACGAATAGTATCAACCATAACCTACCTTCACCAAGGATCCTTGATCAAGCAAGCAATCTCTCAAGCTTCTTGTTTCCTCTTGGTTGTCTCTCTCTATAGATCGTTCCTCTCTTCTCCTTGTTCTCTCTATTTTTTCTTCTTCCAAACTCTCTCTCTTTTCCCTAATTTAGCATATAATTAGGTATAAAAGATGAGGAAAAACCCACTAAGTAACTCAAGGTCATCTCCTTCACACCCCCAAGGATTTGAGTTTTTAACATTGACCCACTAAAATTTATAATTATAGCAAGAATAGTCCAAAACTCCCCTTTAAAACTTACCCAGAAATTTGACCCAGACTGGGATTACGCAACCTGTGACGGTCCGTCGTGCCTACGACGGTCCGTCCTGCACTTCCGTCACGACGGACAGAGAATTGCTCTCAGTACCCAATTCTCAAGAGTTGAAGTGTTTTGAAACGGAACCTCACAACGGTCCGTCATGTCTGTGACGGTCCGTCCTGCAGGTCCGTCACAGACTTCAGAGAATTGCTCTCAGTACCCAATTCTCAAGAGTTGAAGTGTTTTGAAACGGAACCTCACAACGGTCCGTCATGTCTGTGACGGTCCGTCCTGCAGGTCCGTCACAGAGTTCAGAGAGTCAATTTCAGCACTCAAATATAAGAATTCCAAGTGTTTGAAACGAGACACCCTCGACGGTCCGTCGTGCCCATGACGGTCCGTCGTTGGATACGTCGTCTCAGACAGTTTTCCAGAAATAAAATCTGCTGCTCAAAACGACTAAGCAGGTCGTTACAAGTAATGACCAAATGATTTGAGGGTAATTATAGGTAGATAATTGGATAATTAAATGTTTGAGGAATAATTTCTAAGAATATTTGTGTCAATTTGATTTCTGGAAAGTTTTGGGTTCCCCGTAAACAATAATGTTATGCCTATAATTTCAGATTTTAGGGTTTCTCCAATTTCTTCTTATAATTGTAGCAAATAATTAAAGTTCGATATATTGAGATAAGTAATTAAATATTATGTGTATTGTATTTTGTGAATACCATTGGACTTGTGATATTTTGAGGAATTGAGACTTAACTCTAGACTTGAGATTTAGGAACTTGATTATAGGTTTAGGTGAGTTTTTTTTGGGGGTTAATGTTAAATCTATAGTAAAATGAGTATTGTTAGTTTGAAATCTTATTGCGATTATGTACTTAAATAGATTGCATTGATTTGGAAGCTGAACAAAAAGGGAAGGCTCGGGTCCTGGAGTGAATTCGTGATTGAAGCAAGTAGATTTCTAAACTCTTGTTAAGTGTATGAAATGCGTGTATTTCCTTGTGGTATATGTGTGGGAGTAATGGGACTTGGTGATGGGTTGACTTGCCCACATTGATTAATTTTAATGATGGAAACAAAAGGGTAATAAAAGGCTATGTGAATAATTGCTTGTGTGTGATGTGTTGATAATGGAGAATGGTTTGAAACGCTTGTTGAATCATTGTTGATGTTGTTGTGAATTGTGCAATGTTATGAAAGTGGTCATATCCTCTTTATCTGTGTAAACATGTCATTGGCATTATTTTAAGACATGGTTGTGACAAGTGTTATGTGCATTGAGAAAGAATGAGAACTTAAAGAGGATGTACCATTTCGAGGGACGTATCGCGCGCCGCGATGGATACTATATTTCGAGGGACGTATCGCACGCCGCGATAGTTACTATTATCGAGGATCGTGTCGTGCGCCGCGACAGATGCATGGACAGATATGTCTCCCATGGGTCCCGGACTGAGAGACAGCGGGTGTGTATCACTAGGTCAGACATGCATCATTATACTTGACATTGCATTCCATTGCATTGAACATACTTATCATTAGTGAGCTTGATATTATGTTTTGCTGATTTTGTGAATGCCTTTCTGTGGAATTGGTGATTGATGAATACTGAGCTTGTTGTTGAGGATATATAATTTGTTAAAGTATTGTTGTTAAGGGCATGTAATTTGTCAAAGTGTTGATGTGGAGGATATGTAATTTGTCTAAGTGTTGTTGTTGAGGATATGTAATCTGCTGAAGTTTTGTTGTTAAGGATATGTAATTTGTCAAAGTGTTGTTGTTGAGCTATGTGCTATGTAAACTGTGAGCTGTTAGGTTGGGCTGATTTTTATGCAGGTTGTAGTTGTGGAGGTTCGGTTGGGGTGGTAGGAGTACCCGTATTTCATCCCCTTAGCTTGTGTTTAGAGGTTTACTTGCTGAGTACCGTGTGGTTTGGTACTCACCCCTTGCTTCTACAATTTTTTTGTAGGTTACTAGCCCGGACCTTTATGATATATTTCTCTTCGTTTTCGAAGCTTCTTGGAGATTTGTGAGGTAGCTGTTTGTCATCTCAACAGACCTTCTTACTCCTGTTTATGATCTTGTTCTACACTAGAAACAACGTCATATGAGACTTATATTTTCTTTTGATTCAATTGTAATACATTAGAGACTTGTATACGTGACAACCAGATTTTGGGGTATAATGTAAGTTGATAGTACATTTTCCGCATTTTATTGTAATAAGTTGAGTTTTAGGCTGACTTGTCTTGGTGGGATAAGACGAGTGCCATCACGCCCATTTTTGAGTCGTGACAATTGTGTTGGAATTAATTTTAAACTTAACTAATTAGACTTAGAAAGTTGTTAAGTTGTTAAATAAGTTAAATTGGTGAATATATTATTGGAATTAAGTTAAAACTAAACTAATTAGACTTAAAAAGTTGTTCAGTTGTTTAATAAGTTAAATTGGTGAATATAAGGTTGGATTTAAGTTAAAACTAAACTAATTAGACTTAGAAAGTTGTAAAGTTGTTTAATAAGTTAAATTAGTTTATAAAGTTTTGTAATTAAGTTAACTGAACTAATTAGACTTAGAAAGTTGTTAAGTTGTTTAATAAGTTAAATTGGTGAATACGTTATTGGAATTAAGTTAAAACTAAACTAATTAGACTTAGAAAGTTGTTAAATCAGTTAATAAGTTAAATTGGTGAATATAGTGTTGGAATTAAGTTAAAACTAAACTAATTACACTTAGAAAGTTGTTAAGTTATTTAATAAGTTAAATTGGTGAATATATTATTGAAATTAAGTTAAAACTAAACTAATTAAACATAGAAAGTTGTTAAGTTGTTTAATAAGTTAAGTTGGTTATTATAATGTTGGAATTAAGTTAAAACTAAACTAATTAGACATAGAAAGTTTTTAAGTTGTTTAATAAGTTAAATTATTGGATATAATATTGGAATTAAGTTAAAAATAAACTAATTAAACTTAGAAAATTGTTAAGTTGGTTAATATAATGTTAGAATTAAGTTAAAACTAAACTAATTAGACTTATAAAGTTGTTAAGTTGGTTAATAAGTTAAATTGGTGAATATTGTATTGGAATTAAGTTAAAACTAAACTAATTAGACTTAGAAAGTTGTTAAGTTGTTTATTAAGTTAAATAGGTGAATATATTATTGGAATTAAGTTAAAACTGAACTAATTAGACTTAGAAAGTTGTTCAGTTGTTTAATAAGTTAATTTGGTGAATATAGTGGTTTAATTAAGTTAAAACTAAACTAATTAGACTTAGAAAGTTGTTCAGTTGTTGAATAAGTTAAATTGGTGAATGTAGTTTTGGAATTAAGTTAAACTAAATTAATTACACTTAGAAAGTTGTTAAGTTGTTTCATAAGTTAAATTGGTGAATATTGTGTTGGAATTAAGTTAAAAATAAACTAATTAGACTTAGAAAGTTGTTAAGTTGTTTAATAAGTTAAATATGTGAATATATTATTGGAATTAAGTTAAAACTAAACTTATTAGACTTAGAAAGTTGTTCAGTTGTTTAATAAGTTAATTTGGTGAATATAGTGTTTGAATTAAGTTAAATCTAAACTAATTAGACTTAGAAAGTTGTTCAGTTGTTTAATAAGTTAAATTGGTGAATATAGTGTTGAAATTAAGATAAAACTAAACTAATTAGACTTATAAAGTTGTTAAGTTATTTCATAACTTAAATTGGTGACTATAATTGTCACGACCCAAATTTTTCAAGTCGTGATGGCACCTATATTCCCAACCAATAGGTAAGCCAACCCAACATATTTATCAAACTTAACCAACAAATGAGTAAAAAGACAAACACTTAGCAAGAATCTCCAACATTGAATTTCCTTACAAGTACGAAATGCGGAAGAAGAAAATACCACCCCAAGATTTGGTGTCTTAAGTACAAGAGCTTCTAAAATACGATGCAAGTCTGAAACTAAAATGACAAATCTAACATAAGGGATATCCTGTCTGAATACTAAATAACAGAATAAATAAAAGATAGAGGGAGATGTGGGCCACGGAACAACCAAGCAGCTCACCACAACTCCAAGACCCTCCAAACTCGGACTCAATTTGCTCCACGAGATGTGGTCCTACTCGGAAACGAATCTGCACCACAAAGAGTGCAACAAGTGTAGTATGAGTACGAAACCACGTGTACCCAGTATATCTCATTGACCGACAACGAAGAAGTAGTGACGGGAGTTTATATAAGAAAAATTGATTATTCAATTATACAAGTCTATAACCAGTCAAGTTTCATCAAATAGAGGTAATCAAACATTAAGTAATTGTAACGACCTGCTTAGTCGTTTTGAGCAGCAGATTTTATTTCTGGAAAAACTGTCTGAGACGACGTATCCCACGACGGACCGTCATGGGCACGACGGACCGTCGAGGGTGTCTCGTTCCAAACACTTGGAATTCTTATATTTGAGTGCTGAAATCGACTCTCTGAACTCTGTGACGGACCTGCAGGACGGACCGTCACAGACACGACGGACCGTTGTGAGGTTTCGTTTCAAAACACTTCAACTCTTGAGAATTGGGTACTGGGAGCAATTCTCTGTCCGTCGTGACGGAAGTGCAGGACGGACCGTCGTAGGCACGACGGACCGTCTCAGACTCATCAAGGAAATTGAGTCTCTGAAGGTTGTGACGAACCTGCAGGACGGACCGTCGCAGGCACGACGGGCCGTCACAGGTTGCGTAAACCCAGTCTGGGTCGGATTTCTGGGTAAGTTTTAAAGGGGCGTTTTGGACTATTCCTGCTATAATTATGAATTTCGTGGGTTAATGTTAATAACTCAAATTCTTGGGGGTGTGAAGGAGATAACCTTGAGTTAATTAGTGGGTTAATTCCTCATCTTTTATACTTAATTATATGCTAATTAGGGAAAAGAGAGAGGGTTTTGAAGAAGAAAAATAGAAAGAACAAGGAGAGAAAGGAACGATCGATAGAGAGAGACAAACGAAGAGGAAACAAAAAGCTTTGAGAGATTGCTTGCTTGATCAAGAATCCTTGGTGAAGGTAGGTTATGGTTTTTGATACTATTCGTAGTAAACTCTTAATAGCGAATGATATGTATTGGTAGTATTGTAAACCTTTCTATATGCTTAATTGTATGCTTGCATGAATGTGATTATGTGATTGGGATAAAATAAGCATAATGAAGCTATTGAATCCAAAATCTTGAAGAAACCCTAATTCACCTTGTTATTGATGATGCCTTGGTATAAAAGAAGGCTTGATGAACTAAAGTAATGAGATTGATGATGCCTTGGTATAAGAGAACGCTTGATGAATTGATAGAATGATGTTAGTGGATCGGAGTGTCACGTTCCGACACATAGTATTAAGGGATCGGGTGTCACGAACCGACATGTAGAAGTAGGGGATCGGAGTGTCACGTACCGACACATAGTGTTAGTGGATCGGAGTGTCACGTTCCGACACATAGAATTAAGGGATCGGGTGTCACGAACCAACACGTAGAAGTAGGGGATCGGAGTATCACGTACCGACACATAGTATTAGGGGATCGGGTGTCACGAACCGACACGTAGAATTAGGGGATCGGAGTGTCACGTACCGACACATAGTATTAGGGGATCGGGTGTCACGAACCGACACGTAGAATTAGGGGATCGGAGTGTCACGTACCGACACATAGTAGTAGGGGATCGGAGTGTCACGTACCGACACAAGAGGAAGAAAGATAATGAATCTTGAGAGATGTTAATATACTCAATGTAATGAACCTAATTTCCCAAATGAGTGTGGTATTGAGGCTTGAGTCCTCATGGATGAACTTGGTAGTACTTATTGATGATTATAGTACTTGTTGCTACATGTTGAGTATTGTAGTTGATTTATGATATGAACTGATATATACTGTTTTCTATTTTGAGTTGGCCGATGATACCTACTCAGTACTTGTGTTTTGTACTGACCCCCTACTTGTTGTTTCTTTCTTTGTTATTTGGGGAATGCAGCAAACGTACCGTCATCTTCAACTAAGCAGCAATTCTAGCCAGTCTTCACTACACCGGATTTCAGGGTGAGCTAATGCTTCTAGCTTGGGCTGGATCTTCCCTTCAATGTCTTGATGCCTTGAACTTCCGGCATGGACTAGCCTTTTATTTATTTGAGCTTCTTAGATACTTTTAGATTAGTAACTTGAGGATAGATGTTCTTGTGATGATGACTTCCAGATTTTGGGGATAATGAGTTTTAAGTCTTCCGCTTTGTATTTTGTTCAATATGTTGGGGTTTTAGATTGGTTGGTTCGCTCACATAGTAGGATAAGTGTGGGTGCCACTCGCGGCTCGATTTTGGGTCGTGACAGTTTATTGTAGGGTTATTCTTAGAGTTAATGTTTGGGTTAGGGTTAGGTTTTAGTTTTTTTTTTAAGTTTTAGGGTTTGGGGTTATTTGAGTTGTAATATATATCGTTTAGTGTTTAATGTTAGATTTTTGGTATTTTGGGCATAGGGTTTAGGGTTAAGGTTAAGGATATGGTTAAGGTTAGTGTTAGGGTTAGGGTTTATATTTATTTTAGGGTTTAGGGTTTAGGGTTTAGGATTTTTGGTATAACATCTAGGGTTTAGTGTTTACTATTTGGGTTTCGGTATTTTGGACTTGGGGTTTCAGGTTAATGGTTAAGGTTAGGGTTAGGGTTAAGGTTAGGGTTAGGGATCGGGTTTAGTTTTTTTTTTAGGTTTTAGGGTTTGGGTTAAGGATTTGAGTTTTAATATTTGTGGTTTAGTGTTGAATGTTAGGGTTTGGGTATTTTGGACTTTGAGTTTAGGGTGTAGGGTTTAGGGTTAGGGTATGGATAGGGTTAGGGTTTGAGTTAGGATTAGGGTTAGGGTTTAGGTTTTTTTAGCATTTAGGGTATGTGGTTTAGGATTTGAGGTTTAAAATCTATGGTTTAGTGTTTAATGTGTGGGTTTTCGTATTTTGGACTTAGATTTTTTTGGGACTTACGGTTTAGGGTTAGGGTGTAGTTTTTTTTTAAATATTGTTCGGGGTTTAGCATTTGAGGTCTACAATCTATTGTTTAGTATTTAATGTTTGGGTTTTGGTATTTTGGGCTTAGGGTTTGGGGTTCATGGTTTAGAGTTAGGGTTAAGGTTAAGGTTAGGGTTAGGGTTAGGGTTAAGGTTAGGGTATTGGGTTCTTTTAGATTTTTGTGTTTAGGGTGTAGAATTTGAGGTTTAATATAAATGGTTTAGTATTTATTGTTTTGGTTTTGGTATTTCAGGCTTGGGGTTTAGTGTTTGATGTTAGGTTTTTGGTATTTTGGGCATAGGGTTTAGGGTTAAGGTTAGGGTTAGTGTTAGGGTTAGGGTTTAGGTTTATTTTAGGTTTTAGGGTTTAGGGTTTAGGATTTTTGGTATAACATCTATGGTTTAGTGTTTACTATTTGGGTTTTGGTATTTTGGACTTGGGGTTTCGGGTTAATGGTTAGGATTAGGGTTAGGTTTAAGGTTAGGGTTAGGGTTAGGGTTAAGTTCTTTTTTTTAGGTTTTGGGGTTTGGGTTAAGGATTCGAGTTTTAATATCTGTGGTTTAGTGTTCAATGTTAGGGTTTTGGTATTTTGGACCTTGACTTTAGGGTTTAGGGTTTAGGGTTAGGGTAAGGATAGGGTTAGGGTTTGAGTTAGGATTAGGGTTAGAGTTTAGGTTTTTTTAGGATTTAGGGTTTGTGGTTTAGGATTTGAGGTTTAAAATCTATGGCTTTAGTCTTTAATGTGTGGGTTTTCGTATTGTGGACATACGTTTTTTTTTGGACTTAGGTTTTAGGGTTAGGGTGTAGGTTTTTTTAAATATGGTTCAGGGTTTAGCATTTGAGGTTTAATATCGATTTTTGGTATTTAATGTTTGGGTTTTGGTATTTTGGGCTTAAGGTTTCGGGTTTATGGTTTAGAGTTAGGGTTAAGGTTAAGGTTAGGGTTAGGGTTAGGGTTGGGGTTTGGGGTTCTTCTAGATTTTGGGTTTAGTGTGTAGAATTTGAGGTTTAATATCAATGGTTTAATATTTATTGTTTTGGTTTTGGTATTTTGGGCTTGGGGTTTAGGGTTTATGGTAGGGTTAAGGTTCGTGTTGATGCGAGGGTTTAGGTTGTTTTTAGGTTTCAGGGTTTGGGGTTAAGGATTTGAGTTGTAATATCTATGGTTAGCGTTTAACATTAGGGTTTTGGTATTTTTGGCTTTGAGTTTAGGGTATAGGGTTTAGGGTTAGGGTTAAGGATAGGGTTAGGGATAATGTTCGTGTTAGGGTTAAGGTTATGGTTAGGGTTTAGGTTTTTTTTGGGGGGTTTAGGGTTTTTGGTTTAAAATCTATGGTTTAGTGTTTAATGTTTGGGTTTTGGTATTTTGGGCTTGGCGCTTTAAGTTAATGGTTAGGGGTTAGGGTTAGGGTTAAGGTTAAGGTTAGGGTTAGGGTTAGGTTTTTTTTTGGTTTTAGGGTTTGTGGTTTAGTATTTGAGATTTAAAATCTATGGTTTAGTGTTTAATGTTTGGGTTTTCGTATTTTGAACTTAGGTTTTTTTTCTTGGACTTAGGTTTTAGGGATTAAGGTGAGGGTTAGGGTTCGGATTAGGGTTTGGATGTAGTTTTTTTTAAGGTTTTATGGTTCTGGGTTTAGCATTTGAAATTTAAAATCTATGGTTTAATTAGTATTTAATGTTTGGGTTTTGATATTTTCGGCTTAGGGTTACGAGTTTATGGTTTAGAGTTCAGGTTAGGGTTAGGGTTAGGGTTTTGGTCTTTTTGGGTTTTTGGATTTAGGGTTTAGGGTTTGAGGTATTAATGGTTTAGTTTTTAAGTTTGGGTTTTGGTATTATGGGGTTGGGGTTTAGGATTTATGGTAAGGTTAGGGATAGGGTTAGGGTTTAGGTTTTTTCTTAGGTTTTAGGGTTTGAGGTTAAGGATTTGAGCTGTATATATGATTTATTGTTCAATGTTAGGGTTTTTGTATTTTGGGCTTTGTTTTAGGGTTTAGTGTTTACGGTTAGGGTTAAAGATAAAATTAGGGTTAGGGTTTGGTGTTTTTTTAGGTTTTTGGGTTTTGGGGTTTAGGATTTTTGCTATAACACTTTGGTTTATTGTTTAAAGTTTGGGTTTTGGTATTTTGGGCTGGGGGTTTTGGGTTAATAGTTTAAAGTTAGGTTTAGGGTTTTGGGTTAGGTTTAGGGTTTGGGTTAGGGTTAGGGTTACAGTTTTTTTTTTTAGGTTTTAGGGATTGTGGTTAAGGATTTGAGGTTTAAAATCTATGGTTTTGTGTTTAATGTATGGGTTTTATATGTTGGACTAAGGTTCTTTTTGGACTTAGGCTTTAGGTTTAGGGTGTAGGTTCATTTTAGGTTTTATGATTCAGGATTTAGCATTTGAGGTTTAAAATCTATTTTTTAGTGTTTAATATTTGGTTTTTTGTATTTTGGGCTTTGGGTTTAGTATTTATTGTAGGGTTATTCTTAGAGTTAATGTTTGGGTTAGGGTTAGGTTTTAGGTTGTTTTTTAAGTTTTAGGGTTTGGGGTTATTTGAGTTGTAATATCTATCGTTTAGTGTTTAATGTTAGGTTTTTGGTATTTTGGGCATAGGGTTTAGGGTTAAGGTTAAGGATACAGTTAAGGTTAGTGTTAGGGTTAGGGTTTAGATTTATTTTAGGTTTTAGGTTTTAGGGTTTAGGATTTTTGGTATAACATCTATGGTTTAGTGTTTACTATTTGGGTTTTGGTATTTTGGACTTGGGGTTTTGGGTTAATGGTTAGGGTTAGGGTTAGGGTTAAGGTTAGGGTTAGGGTTAGGGTTTAGTTTTTTTTTAGGTTTTAGGGTTTGGGTTAAGGATTTGAGTTTTAATATTTGTGGTTTAGTGTTCAATATTTGGGTTTTGGTATTTTGGACTTTGAGTTTTGGGTTTAGGGTTTAGGGTTAGGGTAAGGATAGGGTTAGGGTTTGAGTTAGGTTTAGGGTTACAGTTTAGGTTTTTTTAGCATTTAGGGTATGTGGTTTAGGATTTGAGGTTTAAAATCTATGGTTTAGTGTTTAATGTGTGGGTTTTCCTATTTTGGACTTAGGTTTTTTTGGGACTTAGGGTTTAGAGTTAGGGTGTAGTTTTTTTTAAATATTGTTCAGGGTTTAGCATTTGAGGTTTAAAATATATCGTTTAGTATTTAATGTTTGGGTTTTGGTATTTTGGGCTTAGGGTCTCGGGTTTATGGTGTAGAGTTAGGGTTTAGGTTAAGGTTAGGTTTACGGTTAGGGTATTGGGTTCTTTTAGATTTTTGGGTTTAGGGTGTAGAATTTGAGGTTTAATATCAATGGTTTAGTATTTATTGTTTTGGTTTTCGTATTTTAGGTTTGGGGTTTAAGGTTTAATGTTAAGTTTTTGGTATTTTGGGCATAGGGTTTAGGGTTAAGGTTAGGGTTAGTGTTAGGGTTAGGGTTTAGGTTTATTTTAGGTTTTAGGGTTTAGGGTTTAGGATTTTTCGTATAACATCTAGGGTTTAGTGTTTACTATTTGGGTTTTGGTATTTTGGACTTGGGGTTTCGGGTTAATGGTTAGGATTAGGGTTAGGGTTAAGGTGAGGGTTAGGGTTAGGGTTTAGTTTTTTTTTTAGGTTTTGGGGTTTGGGTTAAGGATTTGAGTTTAAATATCTGTGGTTTAGTGTTCAATGTTAGGGTTTTGGTATTTTGGACTTTGACTTTAGGGTTTAGGGTTTAGGGTTAGGGTAAGGATAGGGTTAGGGTTTGAGTTAGGATTAGGGTTAGAGTTTAGGTTTTTTCAGGATTTAGGGTATGTGGTTTAGGATTTCAGATTTAAAATCTATGGTTTTAGTGGTTAATGTGTGGGTTTTCGTATTTTGGACTTAGGTTTTTTTTTTGGACTTTGGGTTTAGGGTTAGGGTGTAGGTTTTTTAAATATGGTTCAGGGTTTAGCATTTGAGGTTTAAAATCTATTTTTTAGTATTTAACGTTTGGGTTTTGGTATTTTGGGCTTAGGGTTTCGGGTTTATGGTTTAGAGTTAGGGTTAAGGATAAGGTTAGGGTTAGGGTTAGGGGTTCTTTTAGATTTTGGGTTTAGGGTGTAGAATTTGAGGTTTAATATCAATGTTTTATTATTTATTGTTTTGGTTTTGGTATTTTGGGCTTGGGGTTTAGGGTTTATGGTACGGTTAGGGTTCGTATTGATGTGAGGGTTTAGGTTGTTTTTAGGTTTTAGGGTTTGGGGTTAAGGATTTGAGTTGTAATATCTATGGTTTAGCGTTTAACATTAGGGTTTTGGTATTTTTGGCTTTGAGTTTAGGGTATAGGGTTTAAGGTTAGGGTTAAGGATAGGGTTAGGGATAGTGTTCGTGTTAGGGTTAGGGTTATGGTTAGGTTTTAGGTTTTTTTTTGGGGGGGGGGGATTAGGGTTTTTGGTTTAAAATCTATGGTTTAGTGTTTAATGTTTGGGTTTTGGTATTTTGGGCTTGGCGCTTTGGGTTAATAGTTAAGGGTTAAGGTTAGGGTTAAGGTTAAGGTTAGGGTTAGGGTTTTGTTTTTTTTAGGTTTTAGGGTTTGTGGTTTAGGATTTGAGATTTAAAATATTTTGTTTAGTTTTTAATGTTTCGGTTTTCGTATTTTGAACTTAGGTTTTTTGCTTGGACTTAGGGTTTAGGGATTAAGGTTAGGGTTACGGTTCGGATTAGGGTTAGGATGTATTTTTTTTTTAGGTTTTATGGTTCTGGATTTAGCATTTGAAATTTTAAATCTATGGTTTAATTAGTATTTAATGTTTGGTTTTTGATATTTTGGCCTTAGGGTTACGAGTTTATGGTTTAGAGTTAGGGTTAGGGTTAGGGTTAGGGTTTAGGGTTTGAGGTTTAATATTAATGGTTTAGTGTTTAATGTTTGGGTTTTGGTATTATGGGGTTGGGGTTTAGGATTTATGGTAACGTTAGGGTTAGGGTTAGGGTTAAAGATAAGATTAGGGTTAGGGTTTGGTGTTTTTTTAGGTTTTAGGTTTTGGGGTTTAGGATTTTTGCTATAACACTTTGGTTTAGTGTTTAAAGTTTGGGTTTTGGTATTTTGGGCTTCGGGTTTTGGGTTAATAGTTTAAAGTTAGGGTTAGGGTTTTGGGTTAGGTTTAGGGTTTGGGTTAGGGTTAGGGTTAGACTTTTTTTTTTTTTTAGGTTTTAGGGATTGTGGTTAACGATTTGAGGTTTAAAATCTATGGTTTAGTGTTTAATGTATGGGTTTTTATATTTTGGACTAAGGTTCTTTTTGGACTTAGGGTTTTGGTTTAGGGTGTAGGTTCATTTCAGGTTTTATGATTCAGGATTTAGCATTTGAGGTTTAAAATCTATTGTTTAGTGTTTAATATTTGGTTTTTTGTATTTTGGGCTTTGGGTTTAGTGTTTATTGTAGGGTTATTATTAGAGTTAATGTTTGGGTTAGGGTTAGGTTTTAGGTTTTTTTTTATGTTTTAGAGTTTGGGGTTATTTGAGTTGTAATATCTATCGTTTAGTGTTTAATGTTAGGTTTTTGGTATTTTGGGCATAGGGTTTAGGGTTAAGGTTAAGGATACGGTTAAGGTTAGTGTTAGGGTTAGGGTTTATATTTATTTTAGGGTTTAGGGTTTAGGGTTTAGGATTTTTGGTATAACATCTATGATTTAGTGTTTACTATTTGGGTTTTGGTATTTTGGACTTGGGGTTTCGGGTTAATGGTTAGGGTTAAAGTTAGGGTTTAGTTTTTTTTTAGGTTTTAGGGTTTGGGTTAAGGATTTGAGTTTTAATATTTGTGGTTTAGTGTTCAATGTTAGGGTTTTGGTATTTTGGACTTTGAGTATAGGATTTAGGGTTTAGGGTTAGGGTATGGATAGGGTTAGGGTTTGAGTTAGGATTAGGGTTAGGGTTTAGGTTTTTTTAGCATTTAGGGTATGTGGTTTAGGATTTGAGGTTTAAAATCTATGGTTTAGTGTTTAATGTGTGGGTTTTCGTATTTTGGACTTAGGTTTTTTTGGGACTTAGGGTTTAAGGTTAGGGTGTAGTTTTTTTAAAATATTGTTCAGGGTTTAGCATTTGAGGTCTAAAATCAATTGTTTAGTATTTAATGTTTGGGTTTTGGTATTTTGGGCTTAGGGTTTCGGGTTTATTGTTTAGAGTTAGGGTTAAGGTTAAGGTTAGGGTTAGGGTTAGGGTTAAGGTATTGGGTTCTTTTAGATTTTTGGGTTTAGTGTGTAGAATTTGAGGTTTAATATCAATGGTTTAGTATTTATTGTTTTTGTTTTGGTATTTTAGGCTTGGGGTTTAGTGCTTAATGTTAGGTTTTTGGTATTTTGGGCATAGGGTTTAGGGTTAAGGTTAGGGTTAGTGTTAGGGTTAGGTTTTTTTTTGGTTTTAGGGTTTGTGGTTTAGTATTTGAGATTTTTGGGACTTAGGGTTTAGGGATTAAGGTGAGGGTTAGGGTTCGGATTAGGGTTAGGACGTATTTTTTTTTAAGGTTTTATGGTTCTGGGTTTAGCATTTGAAATTTAAAATCTATGGTTTAATTAGTATTTAATGTTTGGGTTTTGATATTTTCGGCTTAGGGCTACGAGTTTATGGTTTAGAGTTAAGGTTAGGGTTAGGGTTAGGGTTTTGGTTTTTTTGGGTTTTTGGATTTAGGGTTTAGGGTTTGAGGCTTAATATTAATAGTTTAGTTTTTAAGTTTGGGTTTTGGTATTATGGGGTTGGGTTTTAGGATTTATGGTAAGGTTAGGGTTAGGGTTAGGGTTTAGGTTTTTTCTTAGGTTTTAGGGTTTGAGGTTAAGGATTTGAGCTGTATATATGATTTAGTGTTCAATGTTAGGGTTTTTGTATTTTGGGCTTTGTTTTAGGGTTTAGTGTTTAGGGTTAGGGTTAAAGATAAGATTAGGGTTAGGGTTTGGTGTTTTTTTAGGTTTTAGGTTTTGGGGTTTAGGATTTTTGCTATAACACTTTGGTTTAGTGTTTAAAGTTTGGGTTTTGGTATTTTAGGCTGGGGGTTTTGGGTTAATAGTTTAAAGTTAGGGTTAGGGTTTTGGGTTAGGTTTAGGGTTTGGGTTAGGGTTAGGGTTAGAGTTTTTTTTTTTTTTAGGTTTTAGGGATTGTGGTTAAGGATTTGAGGTTTAAAATCTATGGTTTAGTGTTTAATGTATGGGTTTTTATATTTTGGACTAAGGTTCTTTTTGGACTTAGGGTTTAGGTTTAGGGTGTAGGTTCATTTTAGGTTTTAAGATTCAGGATTTAGCATTTGAGGTTTAAAATCTATTTTTTAGTGTTTAATATTTGGTTTTTTGTATTTTGGGCTTTGGGTTTAGTATTTATTGTAGGGTTATTCTTAGAGTTAATGTTTGGGTTAGGGTTAGGTTTTAGGTTTTTTTAAGTTTTAGGGTTTGGGGTTATTTGAGTTTTAATATCTATCGTTTAGTGTTTAATGTTAGGTTTTTGGTATTTTGGGCATAGGGTTTAGGGTTAAGGTTAAGGATACAGTTAAGGTTAGTGTTAGGGTTAGGGTTTAGATTTATTTTAGGTTTTAGGGTTTAGGGTTTAGGATTTTTGGTATAACATCTATGGTTTAGTGTTTACTATTTGGGTTTTGGTATTTTGGACTTGGTGTTTCGAGTTAATGGTTAGGGTTAGGGTTAGGGTTAAGGTTAGGGTTAGGGTTAGGGTTTAGTTTTTTTTTAGGTTTTAGGGTTTGGGTTAAGGATTTGAGTTTTAATATTTGTGGTTTAGTGTTCAATATTTGGGTTTTGGTATTTTGGACTTTGAGTTTTGGGTTTAGGGTTTAGGGTTAGGGTAAGGATAGGGTTAGGGTTTGAGTTAGGTTTAGGGTTAGAGTTTAGGTTTTTTTAGCATTTAGGGTATGTGGTTTAGGATTTGAGGTTTAAAATCTATGGTTTAGTGTTTAATGTGTGGGTTTTCCTATTTTGGACTTAGGTTTTTTTGGGACTTAGGGTTTAGGGTTAGGGTGTAGTTTTTTTTAAATATTGTTCAGGGTTTAGCATTTGAGGTTTAAAATCTATTGTTTAGTATTTAATGTTTGGGTTTTGGTATTTTGGGCTTAGGGTTTCGGGTTTATGGTTTAGAGTTAGGGTTAAGGTTAAGGTTAGGGTTAGGTTTACGGTTAGGGTATTGGGTTCTTTTAGATTTTTGGGTTTAGGGTGTAGAATTTGAGGTTTAATATCAATAGTTTAGTATTTATTGTTTTGGTTTTGGTATTTTAGGTTTGGGGTTTAGTGTTTAATGTTAGGTTTTTGGTATTTTGGGCATAGGGTTTAGGGTTAAGGTTAGGGTTAGCGTTAGGGTTAGGGTTTAGGTTTATTTTAGGTTTTAGGGTTTAGGGTTTACGATTTTTGGTATAACATCTAGTGTTTAGTGTTTACTATTTGGGTTTTGGTATTTTGGACTTGGCGTTTCGGGTTAATGGTTAGGATTAGGGTTAGGGTTAAGGTAAGGGTTAGGGTTAGGGTTTAGTTTTTTTTTAGGTTTTGGGGTTTGGGTTAAGGATTTGAGTTTTAATATCTGTGGTTTAGTGTTCAATGTTAGGGTTTTGGTATTTTGGACTTTGACTTTAGGGTTTAGGGTTTAGGGTTAGGGTAAGGATAGGGTTAGGGTTTGAGTTAGGATGAGGGTTAGAGTTTAGGTTTTTTCAGGATTTAGGGTATGTGGTTTAGGATTTCAGGTTTAAAATCTATGGTTTTAGTGGTTAATGTGTGGGTTTTCGTATTTTGGACTTAGGTTTTTTTTTGGACTTTGGGTTTAGGGTTAGGGTGTAGGTTTTTTTAAATATTTCAGGGTTTAGCATTTGAGGTTTAAAATCTATTTTTTAGTATTTAACGTTTGGGTTTTGGTATTTTGGGCTTAGGGTTTCGTGTTTATGGTTTAGAGTTAGGGTTAAGGTTAAGGTTAGGGTTAGGGTTAGGGTTTGGGGTTCTTTTAAATTTTGGGTTTAGGGTGTAGAATTTGAGGTTTAATACCAATGGTTTAATATTTATTGTTTTGGTTTTGGTATTTTGGGCTTGGGGTTTAGGGTTTATGGTAGGGTTAGGGTTTTTTTTTTTAGGTTTTAGGGTTTGTGGTTTAGGATTTGATATTTAAAATATTTTGTTTAGTTTTTAATGTTTGGGTTTTCATATTTTGAACTTAGGTTTTTTTTCTTGGACTTAGGATTTAGGGATTAAGGTTAGGGTTAGGGTTCATATTAGGGTTAGGATGTAGGTTTTTTTTTAGGTTTTATGGTTCAGGGTTTACCATTTGAAATTTAAAATCTATGGTTTAATTAGTATTTAATGTTTGGGTTTTGATATTTTGGCTTTAGGGTTACGAGTTTATGGTTTAGAGTTAGGGTTAGGGTTTTGGTTTTTTTAGATTTATGGATTTAGGGTTTAGGGTTTGAGGTTTAATATTAATGGTTTAGTGTTTAATGTTTGGGTTTTGGTATTATGGGGTTGGGGTTTAGGATTTATGGTAAGGTTAGGGTTAGGGTTAGGGTTTAGGTTGTTTTTTTAGGTTTTAGGGTTTGGGGTTAAGGATTTGAGCTGTATATCTATGATTTAGTGTTCAATGTTAGGGTTTTTGTATTTTGGGCTTTGGTTTAGGGTTAGGGTTAAAGATAAGATTAGGGTTAGGGTTTGGTGTTTTTTTAGGTTTTAGGTTTTGGGGTTTAGGATTTTTGCTATAACACTTTGGTTTAGTGTTTAAACTTTGGGTTTTGGTATTTTGGGCTTGGGTTTAGTATTTATTGTAGGGTTATTCTTAGAGTTAATGTTTGGGTTAGGGTTAGGTTTTAGGTTTTTTTAAGTTTTAGGGTTTGGGGTTGTTTGAGTTTTAATATCTATCGTTTAGTGTTTAATGTTAGGTTTTTGGTATTTTGGGCATAGGGTTTAGGGTTAAGGTTAAGGATACAGTTAAGGTTAGTGTTAGGGTTAGGGTTTAGATTTATTTTAGGTTTTAGGGTTTAGGGTTTAGGATTTTTGGTATAACATCTATGGTTTAGTGTTTACTATTTGGGTTTTGGTATTTTGGACTTGGGGTTTCGAGTTAATGGTTAGGGTTAGGGTTAGGGTTAAGGTTAGGGTTAGGGTTAGGGTTTAGTTTTTTTTTAGGTTTTAGGGTTTGGGTTAAGGATTTGAGTTTTAATATTTGTGGTTTAGTGTTCAATATTTGGGTTTTGGTATTTTGGACTTTGAGTTTTGGGTTTAGGGTTTAGGGTTAGGGTAAGGATAGGGTTAGGGTTTGAGTTAGGTTTAGGGTTAGAGTTTAGGTTTTTTTAGCATTTAGGGTATGTGGTTTAGGATTTGAGGTTTAAAATCTATGGTTTAGTGTTTAATGTGTGGGTTTTCCTATTTTGGACTTAGGTTTTTTTGGGACTTAGGGTTTAGGATTAGGGTGTAGTTTTTTTTAAATATTGTTCAGGGTTTAGCATTTAAGGTTTAAAATCTATTGTTTAGTATTTAATGTTTGGGTTTTGGTATTTTGGGCTTAGGGTTTCGGGTTTATGGTTTAGAGTTAGGGTTAAGGTTAAGGTTAGGGTTAGGTTTACGGTTAGGGTATTGGGTTCTTTTAGATTTTTGGGTTTAGGGTGTAGAATTTGAGGTTTAATATCAATAGTTTAGTATTTATTGTTTTGGTTTTGGTATTTTAGGTTTGGGGTTTAGTGTTTAATGTTAGGTTTTTGGTATTTTGGGCATAGGGTTTAGGGTTAAGGTTAGGGTTAGTGTTAGGGTTAGGGTTTAGGTTTATTTTAGGTTTTAGGGTTTAGGGTTTACGATTTTTGGTATAACATCTAGGGTTTAGTGTTTACTATTTGGGTTTTGGTATTTTGGACTTGGCGTTTCGGGTTAATGGTTAGGATTAGGGTTAGGGTTAAGGTAAGGGTTAGTGTTAGGGTTTAGTTTTTTTTTTAGGTTTTGGGGTTTGGGTTAAGGATTTGAGTTTTAATATCTGTGGTTTAGTGTTCAATGTTAGGGTTTTGGTATTTTGGACTTTGACATTAGGGTTTAGGGTTTAGGGTTAGGGTAAGGATAGGGTTAGGGTTTGAGTTAGGATTAGGGTTAGAGTTTAGGTTTTTTCAGGATTTAGGGTATGTGGTTTAGGATTTCAGGTTTAAAATCTATGGTTTTAGTGGTTAATGTGTGGGTTTTCGTATTTTGGACTTAGGTTTTTTTTTGGACTTTGGGTTTAGGGTTAGGGTGTAGGTTTTTTTAAATATTTCAGGGTTTAGCATTTGAGGTTTAAAATCTATTTTTTAGTATTTAACGTTTGGGTTTTGGTATTTTGGGCTTAGGGTTTCGTGTTTATGGTTTAGAGTTAGGGTTAAGGTTAAGGTTAGGGTTAGGGTTAGGGTTTGGGGTTCTTTTAAATTTTGGGTTTAGGGTGTAGAATTTGAGGTTTAATATCAATGGTTTAATATTTATTGTTTTGGTTTTGGTATTTTGGGCTTGGGGTTTAGGGTTTATGGTAGGGTTAGGGTTTTGTTTTTTTTAGGTTTTAGGGTTTGTGGTTTAGGATTTGAGATTTAAAATATTTTGTTTAGTTTTTAATGTTTGGGTTTTCATATTTTGAACTTAGGTTTTTTTTCTTGGACTTAGGATTTACGGATTAAGGTTAGGGTTAGGGTTCATATTAGGGTTAGGATGTAGGTTTTTTTTTAGGTTTTATTGTTCAGGGTTTACCATTTGAAATTTAAAATCTATGGTTTAATTAGTATTTAATGTTTGGGTTTTGATATTTTGGCTTTAGGGTTACGAGTTTATGGTTTAGAGTTAGGGTTAGGGTTAGGGTTAGGGTTTTGGTTTTTTTAGATTTATGGATTTAGGGTTTAGGGTTTGAGGTTTAATATTAATGGTTTAGTGTTTAATGTTTGGGTTTTGGTATTATGGGGTTGGGGTTTAGGATTTATGGTAAGGTTAGGGTTAGGGTTAGGGTTTAGGTTGTTTTTTTAGGTTTTAGGGTTTGGGGTTAAGGATTTGAGCTGTATATCTATGATTTAGTGTTCAATGTTAGGGTTTTTGTATTTTGGGCTTTGGTTTAGGGTTAGGGTTAAAGATAAGATTAGGGTTAGGGTTTGGTGTTTTTTTAGGTTTTAGGTTTTGGGGTTTAGGATTTTTGCTATAACACTTTGGTTTAGTGTTTAAACTTTGGGTTTTGGTATTTTGGGCTTGGGTTTAGTATTTATTGTAGGGTTCTTAGAGTTAATGTTTGGGTTAGGGTTAGGTTTTAGGTTTTTTTAAGTTTTAGGGTTTGGGGTTGTTTGAGTTTTAATATCTATCGTTTAGTGTTTAATGTTAGGTTTTTGGTATTTTGGGCATAGGGTTTAGGGTTAAGGTTAAGGATACAGTTAAGGTTAGTGTTAGGGTTAGGGTTTAGATTTATTTTAGGTTTTAGGGTTTAGGGTTTAGGATTTTTGGTATAACATCTATGGTTTAGTGTTTACTATTTGGGTTTTGGTATTTTGGACTTGGTGTTTCGAGTTAATGGTTAGGGTTAGGGTTAGGGTTAAGGTTAGGGTTAGGGTTAGGGTTTAGTTTTTTTTTAGGTTTTAGGGTTTGGGTTAAGGATTTGAGTTTTAATATTTGTGGTTTAGTGTTCAATATTTGGGTTTTGGTATTTTGGACTTTGAGTTTTGGGTTTAGGGTTTAGGGTTAGGGTAAGGATAGGGTTAGGGTTTGAGTTAGGTTTAGGGTTAGAGTTTAGGTTTTTTTAGCATTTAGGGTATGTGGTTTAGGATTTGAGGTTTAAAATCTATGGTTTAGTGTTTAATGTGTGGGTTTTCCTATTTTGGACTTAGGTTTTTTTGGGACTTAGGGTTTAGGGTTAGGGTGTAGTTTTTTTTAAATATTGTTCAGGGTTTAGCATTTGAGGTTTAAAATCTATTGTTTAGTATTTAATGTTTGGGTTTTGGTATTTTGGGCTTAGGGTTTCGGGTTTATGGTTTAGAGTTAGGGTTAAGGTTAAGGTTAGGGTTAGGTTTACGGTTAGGGTATTGGGTTCTTTTAGATTTTTGGGTTTAGGGTGTAGAATTTGAGGTTTAATATCAATAGTTTAGTATTTATTGTTTTGGTTTTGGTATTTTAGGTTTGGGGTTTAGTGTTTAATGTTAGGTTTTTGGTATTTTGGGCATAGGGTTTAGGGTTAAGGTTAGGGTTAGTGTTAGGGTTAGGGTTTAGGTTTATTTTAGGTTTTAGGGTTTAGGGTTTACGATTTTTGGTATAACATCTAGGGTTTAGTGTTTACTATTTGGGTTTTGGTATTTTGGACTTGGCGTTTCGGGTTAATGGTTAGGATTAGGGTTAGGGTTAAGGTAAGGGTTAGTGTTAGGGTTTAGTTTTTTTTTTAGGTTTTGGGGTTTGGGTTAAGGATTTGAGTTTTAATATCTGTGGTTTAGTGTTCAATGTTAGGGTTTTGGTATTTTGGACTTTGACATTAGGGTTTAGGGTTTAGGGTTAGGGTAAGGATAGGGTTAGGGTTTGAGTTAGGATTAGGGTTAGAGTTTAGGTTTTTTCAGGATTTAGGGTATGTGGTTTAGGATTTCAGGTTTAAAATCTATGGTTTTAGTGGTTAATGTGTGGGTTTTCGTATTTTGGACTTAGGTTTTTTTTTGGACTTTGGGTTTAGGGTTAGGGTGTAGGTTTTTTTAAATATTTCAGGGTTTAGCATTTGAGGTTTAAAATCTATTTTTTAGTATTTAACGTTTGGGTTTTGGTATTTTGGGCTTAGGGTTTCGTGTTTATGGTTTAGAGTTAGGGTTAAGGTTAAGGTTAGGGTTAGGGTTAGGGTTTGGGGTTCTTTTAAATTTTGGGTTTAGGGTGTAGAATTTGAGGTTTAATATCAATGGTTTAATATTTATTGTTTTGGTTTTGGTATTTTGGGCTTGGGGTTTAGGGTTTATGGTAGGGTTAGGGTTTTGTTTTTTTTAGGTTTTAGGGTTTGTGGTTTAGGATTTGAGATTTAAAATATTTTGTTTAGTTTTTAATGTTTGGGTTTTCATATTTTGAACTTAGGTTTTTTTTCTTGGACTTAGGATTTACGGATTAAGGTTAGGGTTAGGGTTCATATTAGGGTTAGGATGTAGGTTTTTTTTTAGGTTTTATGGTTCAGGGTTTACCATTTGAAATTTAAAATCTATGGTTTAATTAGTATTTAATGTTTGGGTTTTGATATTTTGGCTTTAGGGTTACGAGTTTATGGTTTAGAGTTAGGGTTAGGGTTAGGGTTAGGGTTTTGGTTTTTTTAGGTTTATGGATTTAGGGTTTAGGGTTTGAGGTTTAATATTAATGGTTTAGTGTTTAATGTTTGGGTTTTGGTATTATGGGGTTGGGGTTTAGGATTTATGGTAAGGTTTGGGTTAGGGTTAGGGTTTAGGTTGTTTTTTTAGGTTTTAGGGTTTGGGGTTAAGGATTTGAGCTGTATATCTATGATTTAGTGTTCAATGTTAGGGTTTTTGTATTTTGGGCTTTGGTTTAGGGTTAGGGTTAAAGATAAGATTAGGGTTAGGGTTTGGTGTTTTTTTAGGTTTTAGGTTTTGGGGTTTAGGATTTTTTCTATAACACTTTGGTTTAGTGTTTAAACTTTGGGTTTTGGTATTTTGGGCTTGGGGTTTTGGGTTCATATTTTAAAGTTAGGGTTAGGGTTTTTGGTTAGGTTTAGGGTTTGGGTTAGGGTTAGGGTTAGAGTTTTTTTTTTTTAGGTTTTAGGGATTGTGGTTAAGGATTTGAGGTTTAAAATCTATGGTTTAGTGTTTAATGTATGGGTTTTTATATTTTGGACTAAGGTTCTTTTTGGACTTAGGGTTTTGGTTTAGGGTGTAGGTTCATTTTAGGTTTTATGATTCAGGATTTAGCATTTAAGGTTTAAAATCTTTTGTTTAGTGTTTAATATTTGGTTTTTTGTATTTGGGGCTTTGGGTTTAGTGTTTATTGTAGGGTTATTCTTAGAGTTAATGTTTGGGTTAGGGTTAGGTTTTAGGTTTTTTTTTATGTTTTAGAGTTTGGGGTTATTTGAGTTGTAATATCTATCGTTTAGTGTTTAATGTTACGTTTTTGGTATTTTGGGCATAGGGTGTACGGTTAAGGTTAAGGATACGGTTATGGTTAGTGTTATGGTTAGGGTTTAGATATTTTTTAGGTTTTAGGGTTTAGGGTTTAGGATTTTTGGTATAACATCTATGGTTTAGTGTTTACTATTTGGGCTTCGGTATTTTGGACTTCGGGTTTCGGGTTAATGGCTAGGGTTAGGGTTAGGGTTAGGGTTAGGGTTAGGGTTTAATTTTTTTGTTAGGTTTTAGGGTTTGGGTTAAGGATTTGAGTTTTAATATCTGTGGTTTAGTGTTCAATGTTAGGGTTTTAGTATTTTGGACTTTGAGTTTAGTGTTTAGTGTTTAGGGTTAGGGTAAGGATAGGGTTAGGGTTTGAGTTAGGATTAGGGTTAGAGTTTAGGGTTTTTTAGCATTTAGGGTATGTGGTTTAGGATTTGAGGTTTAAAATCTATGGTTTAGTGTTTAATGTGTGGGTTTTCGTATTTTGGACTTACGTTTTTTTGGGACATAGGGTTTAGGGTTAGGGTGTAGTTTTTTTAAATATGGTTCAGGGTTTAGCATTTGAGGTTTAAAATCTATTGTTTAGTATTTAATGTTTGGGTTTTGGTATTTTTTGCTTAGGGTTTCGGGTTTATGGTTTAGAGTTAGGGTTAAGGTTAAGGTGAAGGTTAGGGTTAGGGTTAGGGTTTTGGGTTCTTTTAGATTTTGGGTTTAGGGTGTGGAATTTGAGGTTTAATATCAATGGTTTAGTATTTATTGTTTTGGTTTTGGTATTTTGGGCTTGGGGTTTAGGGTTTATGGTAGGGTTTGGGTTCGTGTTGATGTGAGGGTTTAGGTTGTTTTTAGGTTTTAGGGTTTGGGGTTAAGGATTTGAGTTGTAATATCTATGGTTTAGTGTTTAACATTAGGGTTTTGGTATTTTTGGCTTTGAGTTTAGGGTATAGGGTTTAGGGTTAGGGTTAAGGATAGGGTTAGGGATAGTGTTCGTGTTAGGGTTAGTGTTATGGTTAGGGTTTAGGTTTTTTTGTGGGGGTTTAGGGTTTTTGGTTTAAAATCTATGGTTTAGTGTTTAATGTTTGTGTTTTGGTATTTTGGGCTTGGCGCTTTGGGTTAATGGTTAATGGTTAGGGTTAGGGTTAGGGTTTTGTTTTTTTAGGTTTTAGGGTTTGTGGTTTAGGATTTGATATTTAAAATATTTTGTTTAGTTTTTAATGTTTGGGTTTTCGTATTTTGAACTTAGGTTTTTTTTCTTGGACTTAGGGTTTAGGGGTAAAGGTTAGGGTTAGGGTTCGGATTAGGGTTAGGATGTAGTTTTTTTTAGGTTTTATGGTTTTGGGTTTAGCATTTGAAATTTAAAATCTATGGTTTAATTAGTATTTAATGTTTGGGTTTTGATATTTTGGGCTTAGGGTTACGAGTTTATGGTTTAGAGTTAGGGTTTTGGTTTTTTTAGGTTTATGGATTTAGGATTTAGGGTTTGAGGTTTAATATTAATGGTTTAGTGTTTAATGTTTGGGTTTTGGTATTATGGGGTTGGGGTTTAGGATTTATGGTAAGGTTAGGGTTAGGTTTAGGGTTTAGGTTGTTTTTTTAGGTTTTAGGGTTTGGGGTTAAGGATTTGAGCTGTATATCTATGATTTAGTGTTAAATGTTATGATTTTTGTATTTTGGGCTTTTGTTTAGGGTTTAGGGTTTAGGGTTTAGGGTTAAAGATAAGATTAGGGTTAGGGTTTGGTGTTTTTTAGGTTTTAGGTTTTGGGGTTTAGGATTTTTGCTATAACACTTTGTTTTAGTGTTTAATGTTTGGGTTTTGGTATTTTCGGCTTGGGGTTTTGGATTAATAGTTTAAAGTTAGGTTTAGGGTTTTGGGTTAGGTTTAGGGTTTGGGTTAGGGTTAGGGTTAGAGTTTTTTTTTTTAGGTTTTAGGGATTGTGGTTAAGGATTTGAGGTTTAAAATCTATGGTTTAGTGTTTAATGTATGGGTTTTTATATTTTGGACTAAGGTTCTTTTTGGACTTAGGGTTTTGGTTTAGGGTGTAGGTTCATTTTAGGTTTTATAATTCAGGATTTAGCATTTGAGGTTTAAAATCTATTGTTTAGTGTTTAATATTTGGTTTTTTGTATTTTGGGCTTTGGGCTTAGTGTTTATTGTAGGGTTATTCTTAGAGTTAATGTTTGGGTTAGGGTTTAGATTTATTTTTGGTTTTAGGGTTTAGGGTTTAGGATTTTTGGTATAACATCTATGGTTTAGTGTTTACTATTTGGGTTTGGTATTTTGGACTTGGGGTTTCGGGTTAATGGCTAGGGTTAGGGTTAGGGTTAAGGTTAGGGTTAGGGTTAGGGTTTAGTTTTTTTGTTAGGTTTTAGGGTTTGGGTTAAGGATTTGAGTTATGTGGTTTAGTGTTCAATGTTAGGGTTTTGGTATTTTGGACTTTGAGTTTAGGGTTTAGGGTTTAGGGTTAAGGTAAGGATAGGGTTAGGATTTGAGTTATTATTAGGGTTAGAGTTTAGGTTTTTTTAACATTTAGGGTATGTGGTTTAGGATTTGAGGTTTAAAATCTATGGTTTAGGGTTTAATGTGTGGGTTTTCGTATTTTGGACTTAGGTTTTTTTGGGACTTAGGGTTTAGGGTTAGGGTGTAGTTTTTTTAAATATTGTTCAGAGTTTAGCATTTGAGGTTTAAAATCTATTGTTTAGTATTTAATGTTTGGGTTTTGGTGTTTTGGGCTTAGGGTTTCGGGTTTATGGTTTAGAGTTAGGGTTAAGGTTAAGGTTAGGGTTAGGGTTATGGTTAGGGTTAGGGTATTGGGTTCTTTTAGATTTTTTGGTTTAGGGTGTAGAATTTGAGGTTTAATATCAATGGTTTAGTATTTATTGTTTTGGTTTTGGTATTTTAGGCTTGGGGTTTAGTGTTTAATGTTAGGTTTTTGGTATTTTGGGCATAGGGTTTAGGGTTAAGGTTAGGGTTAGGGTTAGGGTTAGGGTTTAGGTTTATTTTAGGTTTTAGGGTTTAGGGTTTAGGATTTTTGGTATAACATGTATGGTTTAGTGTTTACTATTTGGGTTTTGGTATTTTGGACTTGGGGTTTCGTGTTAATGGTTAGGATTAGGGTTAGGGTTAGGGTTAGGGTTTAGTGTTTTTTTTAGGTTTTGGGGTTTGGGTTAAGGATTTGAGTTTTAATATCTGTGATTTAGTGTTCAATGTTTGGGTTATGGTATTTTGGACTTTGAGTTTAGGGTTTAGGGTTTAGGGTTAGGGTAAGGATAGGGTTAGGGTATGAGTTAGGATTAGGGTTAGAGTTTAGGTTTTTTTAGCATTTAGGGTATGCGGTTTAGGATTTGAGGTTTAAAATCTATGGTTTATTGTTTAATGTGTGGGTTTTCGTATTTTGGACTTAGGTTTTTTTGGGACTTAGGGTTTAGGGTTAGGGTGTAGTTTTATTCTAATATTGTTTAGGGTTTAGCATTTGAGGTTTAAAATCTATTGTTTAGTATTTAATGTTTGGTTTTTGGTATTTTGGGCTTAGGGTTTCGGGTTTATGGTTTAGAGTTAGGGTTAAGGTTAAGGTTAGGGTTAGGGTTAGGGTTAGGGTATTGGGTTCTTTCAGATTTTTGGGTTTAGGGTGTAGAATTTGAGGTTTAATATCAATGGTTTAGTATATATTGTTTTGGTTTTGGTATTTTAGGCTTTGGATTTAGTGTTCAATATTAGGTTTTTGGTATTTTGGGCATAGGGTTTAGAGTTAATCTCAAGGATAGCGTTAGGGTTAGCGATAGTGTTAGGGTTTAGGTTTATTTTAGGGTTTAGTGTTTAGGATTTTTTGTATAACATCTATGGTTTAGTGTTTACTATTTGGGTTTTGGTATTTTGGACTTGGGGTTTCGGGTTAATGGTTAGGATTAGGGTTAGGGTTAGGGTTAGGGTTTAGTTTTTTTTTTTAGGTTTTGGGGTTTGGGTTAAGGATTTGAGTTTTAATATTTGTGGCTTAGTGTTCAATGTTAGGGTTTTGGTATTTTGGACTTTGACTTTAGGGTTTAGGGTTTAGGGTTAGGGTAAGGATAGGGTTAGGGTTTGAGTTAGGATTAGGGTTAGAGTTTAGGTTCTTTTAGGATTTAGGGTATGTGGTTTAGGATTTGAGGTTTAAAATCTATGGTATTAGTGTTTAATGTGTGGGTTTTCGTATTTTGGACTTAGGTTTTTTTTTGGACTTTGGGTTTAGGGTTAGGGTGTAGGTTTTTTTAAATATGGGTCAGGGTTTAGCATTTGAGGTTTAAAATCTATTGTTTAGTATTTAATGTTTGGGTTTTGGTATTTTGGGCTTAGGGTTTCGGGTTTATGGTTTAGAGTTAGAGTTAAGGTTAAGGTGAAGGTTAGGGTTAGGGTTAGGGTTTTGGGTTCTTTTAGATTTTGGGTTTAGGGTGTAGAATTTGAGGTTTAATATCAATGGTTTAATATTTATTGTTTTGGTTTTAGTATTTTGGGCTTGGGCTTTAGGGTTTATGGTAGGGTTAGGGTTCGTGTTGATGTGAGGGTTTAGTTTGTTTTTAGGTTTTAGGGTTTGGGGTTAAGGATTTGAGTTGTAATATCTATGGTTTAGTGTTTAACATTAGTGTTTTGGTATTTTTGGCTTTGAGTTTAGGCTATAGGGTTTAGGGTTAGGGTTAAGGATAGGGTTAGGGATAGTGTTCGTGTTAGGGTTAGGGTTATGGTTATGGTTTAGGTTTTTTTGGTTGGGTTTAGGGTTTTTGGTTTAAAATCTATGGTTTAGTGTTTAATGTTTGGGTTTTGGTATTTTCGGCTTGGCGTTTTGGGTTAATGGTTAAGGGTTAGGGTTAGGGTTAAGGTTAAGGTTAGGGTTAGGGTTTTGGTTTTTTTAGGTTTTAGGATTTGTGGTTTAGGATTTGAGATTTAAAATCTATGGTTTAGTGTTTAATGTTTGGGTTTTCGTATTTTGAATTTAGATTTTCTTTCTTGGACTTAGCGTTTAGGGATTAAGGTTAGGGTTAGGGTTCGGATTAGGGTTCGGATGTAGTTTTTTTTTAGGTTTTATGGTTCTGGATTTAGAATTTGAAATTTAAAATCTATGGTTTAATTAGTATTTAATGTTTAGGTTTTGATATTTTGGGCTTAGGGTTACGAGTTTATGGCTTAGAGTTAGGGTTAGGGTTAGGGTTTTGTTTTTTTTAGATTTTTGGATTTAGGGTTTAGGATTTGAGGTTTAATATTAATGGCTTAGTGTTTAATGTTTGGGTTTTGGTATAATGGGGTTGGGGTTTAGTATTTATGGTAAGGTTAGGGTTAGGTTTAGGGTTTAGGTTGTTTTTTTAGGTTTTAGGGTTTGGGGTTTAGGATTTGAGCTGTATATCTATGATTGAGTGTTCAATGTTAGGGTTTTTGTATTTTAGGCTTTGGTTTAGGGTTTAGGGTTTAGGGTTAGGGTTAAAGATAAGATTAGGGTTAGGGTTTGGTGTTTTTTAGGTTTTAGGTTTTGGGGTTTAGGATTTTTGCTATAACACTTTGGTTTAGTGTTTAATGTTTGGGTTTTGGTGTTTTGGTATTGGGGTTTTGGGTTAATAGTTTAAAGTTAAGGTTAGGGTTTTTGGTTAGGTTTAGGGTTTGGGTTAGGGTTAGGGTTAGAGTTTTTTTATTTAGGTTTTAGGGATTGTGGTTAAGGATTTGAGGTTTAAAATCTATGGTTTAGTGTTTAATGTATGGGTTTTTATATTTTGGACTAAGGTTCATTTTGGACTTAGGGTTTAGGTTTAGGGTGTAGGTTCATTTTAGGTTTTATGATTGAGGATTTAGCATTTGAGGTTTAAAATCTATTGTTTAGTGTTTAATATTTGGTTTTTTGTATTTTGGGCTTTGGGTTTAGTGTTTATTGTAGGGTTATTCTTAGAGTTAATGTTTGGGTTAGGGTTAGGTTTTAGGTTGTTTTTTAAGTTTTAGGGTTTGGGGTTATTTCAGTTGTAATATCTATCGTTCAGTGTTTAATGTTAGGTTTTTGGTATTTTGGGCATAGGGTTTAGGGTTAAGGTTAAGGATACAGTTAAGGTTAGTGTTAGGGTTAGGGTTTAGATTTATGTTAGGTTTTAGGGTTTAGGGTTTAGGATTTTTGGTATAACATCTATGGTTTAGTGTTTACTATTTGGGTTTTGGTATTTTGGACTTTGGGTTTCGGGTTAATAGTTAGGGTTAGGGTTAGGGTTAAGGTTAGGGTTAGGGTTAGGGTTTAGTTTTTTTGTTAGGTTTTAGGGTTTGGGTTAAGGATTTGAGTTATAATATCTATGGTTTAGAGTTCAATGTTAGGGTTTTGGTATTTTGGACTTTGACTTTGACTTTAGGGTTTAGGGTTAGGGTAAGGATAGGGTTAGGGTTTGAGTTAGGATTAGCGTTAGAGTTTATTTTTTTTTAGCATTTAGGGTATGTGGTTTAGGATTTGAGGTTTAAAATCTATGGTTTAGTGTTTAATGTGTGGGTTTTCGTATTTTGGACTTAGTTTTTTTTGGGACTTAGGGGTTAGGGTTAGGGTATAATTTGTTTTAAATATGGTTCAGGGTTTAGCATTTGAGGTTTAAAATCTATTCTTTAGTATTTAATGTTTGGGTTTTGGTATTTTGGGCTTAGGGTTTCGGGTTTATGGTTTAGAGTTAGGGTTAAGGTTAATGTTAGGGTTAGGTTAGGGTTAGGGTATAGGGTTCTTTCAGATTTTTGGGTTTAGGGTGTAGAATTTGAGGTTTAATATCAATGGTTTAGTATATATTGTTTTGGTTTTGGTATTTTAGGCTTTGGATTTAGTGTTTAATATTAGGTTTTTGGTATTTTGGGCATAGGGTTTAGGGTTAATGTCAAGGATAGCGTTAGGGTTAGCGATAGTGTTAGGGTTTAGGTTTATTTTAGGTTTTAGGGTTTAGGATTTTTTGTATAACATATATGGTTTAGTGTTTACTATTTGGGTTTTGGTATTTTGGACTTGGGGTTTCGGGTTAATGGTTAGGATTAGGGTTAGGGTTAAGGTTAGGGTTAGGGTTAGGGTTTAGTTTTTTTTTTTTAGGTTTTGGGGTTTGGGTTAAGGATTTGAGTTTTAATATCTGTGGTTTAGTGTTCAATGTTAGGGTTTTGGTATTTTGGACTTTGACTTTAGGGTTTAGGGTTTAGGGTTAGGGTAAGGATAGGGTTAGGGTTTGAGTTAGGATTAGGGTTAGAGTTTAGGTTCTTTTAGGACTTAGGGTATGTGGTTTAGGATTTGAGGTTTAAAATCTATGGTTTTAGTGTTTAATGTGTGGGTTTTCGTATTTTGGACTTAGGTTTTTTTTTGGACTTAGGGTTTAGGGTTAGGGTGTAGGTTTTTTTAAATATGGTTCAGGGTTTAGCATTTGAG
The DNA here is from genome assembly GCA_016801875.1 of Solanum sitiens. NCBI lineage: Eukaryota > Viridiplantae > Streptophyta > Magnoliopsida > Solanales > Solanaceae > Solanum > Solanum sitiens. The sequence goes on along the minus strand of JABWTJ010000437.1, from coordinate 573,649 downwards.
GTTTAAAATCTATTGTTTAGTATTTAATGTTTGGGTTTTGGTATTTTGGGCTTAGGGTTTCGGGTTTATGGTTTAGCGTTAGGGTTAAGGTTAAGGTTAGGGTTAGGGTTAGTGTTTTGGGTTCTTTTAGATTTTGGGTTTAGGGTGTAGAATTTGAGGTTTAAAATATATGGTTTAGTGTTTAATGTATGGGTTTTTATATTTTGGACTAAGGTTCTTTTTGGACTTAGGGTTTAGGTTTAGGTGTAGGTTCATTTTAGGTTTTATGATTCAGGATTTAGCATTTGAGGTTTAAAATCTATTTTTTAGTGTTTAATATTTGTTTTTTTGTATTTTGGGCTTTGTGTTTAGTGTTTATTGTAGGGTTATTCTTAGAGTTAATGTTTGGGTTAGGGTTCGGTTTTAGGTTGTTTTTTATGTTTTAGGGTTTGGGGTTATTTGAGTTGTAATATCTATCGTTTAGTGTTTAATGTTAGGTTTTTTTTATTTTGGGCATAGGGTTTAGGGTTAAGGTTAAGGATACGGTTAAGGTTAGTGTTATGGTTTGGGTTTAGATTTATTTTAGGTTTTAGGTTTTAGGGTTTAGCATTTTTGGTATAACATCTATGGTTTAGTGTTTACTATTTGGGTTTTGGTATTTTGGACTTGGGGTTTCGGGTTAATGGCTAGGGTTAGGGTTAGGGTTAAGGTTAGGGTTAGGGTTAGCGTTTAGTTTTTTTTTTAGGTTTTAGGTTTGGGTTAAGGATTTGAGTTTTAATATCTGTGGTTTAGTGTTGAATGTTAGGGTTTTGGTATTTTGGACTTTGAGTTTAGGGTTTAGGGTTTAGGGTTAGGGTAAGGATAGGGTTAGGGTTTAAGTTAGGATTAGGGTTAGAGTTTAGGTTTTTTAGCATTTAGGGTATGTGGTTTAGGATTTGAGGTTTAAAATCTATGGTTTAGTGTTTAATGTGTGGGTTTTCGTATTTTGGACTTAGGTTTTTTTGGGACTTAGGGTTTAGGGTTAGGATGTAGTTTTTTTTTAAATATTGTTCAGGGTTTAGCATTTGAGGTTTAAAATCTATTGTTTAGTATTTAATGTTTGGGTTTTGGTATTTTGGGCTTAGGGTTTCGGGTTTATGGTTTAGAGTTAGGGTTTAGGTTAAGGTTAGGGTTAGGGTTAGGGTTAGGGTTAGGGTATTGGGTTCTTTTAGATTTTTGGGTTTAGGGTGTAGAATTTGAGTTTTAATATCAATGGTTTAGTATTTATTGTTTTGGTTTTGGTATTTTAGGCTTGGGGTTTAGTGTTTAATGTTAGGTTTTTGGTATTTTGGGCATAGGGTTTAGGGTTAAGGTTAGGGTTAGTGTTAGGGTTAGGGTTTAGGTTTATTTTAGGTTTTAGGGTTTAGGGTTTAGGATTTTTGGTATAACATCTATGGTTTAGTTTTTACTATTTAGGTTTTGGTGTTTTGGACTTGGGGTTTCGGGTTAATGGTTAAGATTAGGGTTAGGGTTTGGTGTTTTTTTAAGTTTTAGGTTTTGGGGTTTAGGATTTTTGCTATAACACTTTGGTTTAGTGTTTAAAGTTTGGGTTTTGGTATTTTGGGCTTGGGGTTTTGGGTTAATAGTTTAAAGTTAGGGTTAGGGTTTTGGGTTAGGTTTAGGGTTTGGGTTAGGATTAGGGTTAGATTTTTTTTTTTTAGGTTTTAGGGATTATGGTTAAGGATTTGAGGTTTAAAATCTATGGTTTAGTGTTTAATGTATGGGTTTTTATATTTTGGACTAAGGTTCTTTTTGGACTTAGGGTTTAAGTTTAGGGTGTAGGTTCATTTTAGGTTTTATGATTCAGGATTTAGCATTTGAGGTTTAAAATCTGTTTTATAGTGTTTATTTGTTTTTTTGGATTTTGGGCTTTGGGTTTAGTGTTTATTGTAGGGGTATTGTTAGAGTTAATGTTTTGGTTAGGGTTAGGTTTTAGTTTTTTTTTTAAGTTTTAGGGTTTGGGGTTATTTGAGTGTTAATATCTATCGTTTAGTGTTTAATGTTAGGTTTCTGGTATTTTGGGCATATGGTTTAGCGTTAAGGTTAAGGATACGGTTAAGGTTAGTGTTAGGGTTAGGGTTTATATTTATTTTAGGGTTTAGGGTTTAGGGTTTAGGATTTTGGGTATAACATCTATGGTTTAGTGTTTACTATTTGGGTTTTGGTATTTTGGACTTGGGGTTTCGGGTTAATGGTTAAGTTTAGGGTTAGGGTTAATGTTAGGGTTAGGGTTAGGGTTTAGTTTTTTTTTAGGTTTTAGGGTTTGGGTTAAGGATTTGAGTTTTAATATTTGTGGTTTAGTGTTCAATGTTAGGGTTTTGGTATTTTGGACTTTGAGTTTAGGGTTAGGGTATGGATAGGGTTAGGGTTTGAGTTAGGATTACGGTTAGGGTTTAGGTTTTATTAGCATTTAGGGTATGTGGTTTAGGATTTGAGGTATAAAATCTATGGTTTAGTGTTTAATGTGTGGGGTTTCGTATTTTGGACTTAGTTTTTTTTGGGACTTAGGGTTTAGGGTTAGGGTGTAGTTTTTTCTTAAATATTGTTTAGGGTTTAGCATTTGAGGTCTACAATCTATTGTCTAGTATTTAATGTTTGGGTTTTGGTATTTTGGGCTTAGGGTTTGGGGTTCATGGTTTAGAGTTAGGGTTAAGGTTAAGGTTAGGGTTAGGGTTAGGGTTAGGGTATTGGGTTCTTTTAGATTTTTGGGTTTAGGGTGTAGAATTTGAGGTTTAATATCAATGGTTTAGTATTTATTGTTTTTGTTTTGGTATTTTAGGCTTGGGGTTTAGTGTTTAATGTTAGGTTTTTGGTGTTTTGGGCATAGGGTTTAGGGTTAAGGTTAGGGTTAGTGTTAGTGTTAGGGTTTAGGTTTTTTTTAGGTATTAGGGTTTAGGGTTTAGGATTTTTGGTATAACATCTATGGTTTAGTGTTTACTATTTGGGTTTTGGTATTTTGGACTTGGGGTTTTGGGTTAATGGCTATGGTTAGGGTTAGGGTTAAGGTTAGGGTTAGGGTTAGGGTTTAGTTTTTTTTTTAGGTTTTAAGGTTTGGGTTAAGGATTTGAGTTTTAATATCTATGGTTTAGTGTTCAATGTTAGGGTTTTGGTATTTTGGACTTTGAGTTTAGGGTTTAGGGTTTAGGGTTAGGGTAGGGATAGGGTTAGGGTTTAAGTTAGGATTAGGGTTAGAGTTTAGGTTTTTTTAGCATTTAGGGTATGTGGTTTAGGATTTGAGGTTTAAAATCTATGGTTTAGTGTTTAATGTGTGGGTTTTCGTATTTTGGACTTAGGTTTTTTTGGGACTTAGGGTTTAGGGTTAGGGTGTAGTTTTTTTTTAAATATTGTTCAGGGTTTAGCATTTGAGGTTTAAAATCTATTGTTTAGTATTTAATGTTTGGGTTTTGGTATTTTGGGCTTAGGGTTTCGGGTTTATGGTTTAGAGTTAGGGTTTAGGTTAAGGTTAGGGTTAGGGTTAGGGTATTGGGTTCTTTTAGATTTTTGGGTTTAGGGTGTAGAATTTGAGTTTTAATATCAATGGTTTAGTATTTATTATTTTGGTTTTGGTATTTTAGGCTTGGGGTTTAGTGTTTAATGTTAGGTTTTTGGTATTTTGGGCATAGGGTTTAGGGTTAAGGTTAGGGTTAGTGTTAGGGTTAGGGTTTAGGTTTATTTTAGGTTTTAGGGTTTAGGGTTTAGGATTTTTGGTATAACATCTATGGTTTAGTTTTTACTATTTAGGTTTTGGTGTTTTGGACTTGGGGTTTCGGGTTAATGGTTAAGATTAGGGTTAGGGTTTGGTGTTTTTTTAGGTTTTAGGTTTTGGGGTTTAGGATTTTTGCTATAACACTTTGGTTTAGTGTTTAAAGTTTGGGTTTTGGTATTTTGGGCTTGGGGTTTTGGGTTAATAGTTTAAAGTTAGGGTTAGGGTTTTGGGTTAGGTTTAGGGTTTGGGTTAGGATTAGGGTTAGATTTTTTTTTTTTAGGTTTTAGGGATTATGGTTAAGGATTTGAGGTTTAAAATCTATGGTTTAGTGTTTAATGTATGGGTTTTTATATTTTGGACTAAGGTTCTTTTTGGACTTAGGGTTTAGGTTTAGGGTGTAGGTTCATTTTAGATTTTATGATTCAGGATTTAGCATTTGAGGTTTAAAATCTGTTTTATAGTGTTTATTTGTTTTTTTGGATTTTGGGCTTTGGGTTTAGTGTTTATTGCAGGGGTATTGTTAGAGTTAATGTTTGGGTTAGGGTTAGGTTTTAGTTTTTTTTTTAAGTTTTAGGGTTTGGGGTTATTTGAGTGTTAATATCTATCGTTTAGTGTTTAATGTTAGGTTTCTGGTATTTTGGGCATAGGGTTTAGCGTTAAGGTTAAGGATACGGTTAAGGTTAGTGTTAGGGTTAGGGTTTATATTTATTTTAGGGTTTAGGGTTTAGGGTTTAGGATTTTGGGTATAACATCTATGGTTTAGTGTTTACTATTTGGGTTTTGGTATTTTGGACTTGGGGTTTCGGGTTAATGGTTAAGTTTAGGGTTAGGGTTAATGTTAGCGTTAGGGTTAGGGTTTAGTTTTTTTTTAGGTTTTAGGGTTTGGGTTAAGGATTTGAGTTTTAATATTTGTGGTTTAGTGTTCAATGTTAGGGTTTTGGTATTTTGGACTTTGAGTTTAGGGTTAGGGTATGGATAGGGTTAGGGTTTGAGTTAGGATTAGGGTTAGGGTTTAGGTTTTATTAGCATTTAGGGTATGTGGTTTAGGATTTGAGGTATAAAATCTATGGTTTAGTGTTTAATGTGTGGGGTTTCGTATTTTGGACTTAGTTTTTTTTGGGACTTAGGGTTTAGGGTTAGGGTGTAGTTTTTTCTTAAATATTGTTTAGGGTTTAGCATTTGAGGTCTACAATCTATTGTTTAGTATTTAATGTTTGGGTTTTGGTATTTTGGGCTTAGGGTTTGGGGTTCATGGTTTAGAGTTAGGGTTAAGGTTAAGGTTAGGGTTAGGGTTAGGGTTAGGGTATTGGGTTCTTTTAGATTTTTGGGTTTAGGGTGTAGAATTTGAGGTTTAATATCAATGGTTTAGTATTTATTGTTTTTGTTTTGGTATTTTAGGCTTGGGGTTTAGTGTTTAATGTTAGGTTTTTGGTATTTTTGGCATAGGGTTTAGGGTTAAGGTTAGGGTTAGTGTTAGTGTTAGGGTTTAGGTTTATTTTAGGTATTAGGGTTTATGGTTTAGGATTTTTGGTATAACATCTATGGTTTAGTGTTTACTATTTGGGTTTTGGTATTTTGGACTTGGGGTTTTGGGTTAATGGCTATGGTTAGGGTTAGGGTTAAGGTTAGGGTTAGGGTTAGGGTTTAGTTTTTTTTTAGGTTTTAAGGTTTGGGTTAAGGATTTGAGTTTTAATATCTATGGTTTAGTGTTCAATGTTAGGGTTTTGGTATTTTGGACTTTGAGTTTAGGGTTTAGGGTTTAGGGTTAGGGTAAGGATAGGGTTAGGGTTTGAGTTAGGATTAGGCTTAGAGTTTAGTTTTTTTCGGATTTAGGGTATATGGTTTAGGATGTGAGGTTTAAAATCTATGGTTTTAGTGTTTAATGTGTGGGTTTTCGTATTTTGGACTTAGGTTTTTTTTTGGACTTTGGGTTTAGGGTTAGGGTGTAGGTTTTTTTAAATATGGGTCAGGGTTTAGCATTTGAGGTTTAAAATCTATTGTTTAGTATTTAATGTTTGGGTTTTGGTATTTTGGGCTTAGGGTTTCGGGTTTATGGTTTAGAGTTAGGGTTAAGGTTAATGTTAAGGTTAGGGTTAGGGTTAGGGTTTTGGGTTCTTTTAGATTTTGGGTTTAGGGTGTAGAATTTGATGTTTAATATCAATGGTTTAATATTTATTGTTTTGGTTTTAGTATTTTGGGCTTGGGCTTTAGGGTTTATGGTAGGGTTAGGGTTCGTGTTGATGTGAGGGTTTAGGTTGTTTTTAGGTTTTAGGGTTTGGGGTTAAGGATTTGAGTTGTAATATCTATGGTTTAGTGTTTAACATTAGTGTTTTGGTATTTTTGGCTTTGAGTTTTGGCTATAAGGTTTAGGGTTAGGGTTAAGGTAGGGTTAGGGATAGTGTTCGTGTTAGGGTTAGGGTTATGGTTAGGGTTTAGGTTTTTTTGATTGGGTTTAGGGTTTTTGGTTTAAAATCTATGGTTTAGTGTTTAATGTTTGGGTTTTGGTATTTTCGGCTTGGCGTTTTGGGTTAATGGTTAAGGGTTAGGGTTTTGGTTTTTTTAGGTTTTAGGATTTGTGGTTTAGGATTTGAGATTTAAAATGTATGGTTTAGTGTTTAATGTTTGGGTTTTCGTATTTTGAACTTAGATTTTCTTTCTTGGACTTAGCGTTTAGGGATTAAGGTTAGGGTTAGGGTTCGGATTAGGGTTAGCATGTAGTTTTTTTTAGGTTTTATGGTTCTGGATTTAGAATTTGAAATTTAAAATCTATGGTTTAATTAGTATTTAATGTTTAGGTTTTGATATTTTGGGCTTAGGGTTACGAGTTTATGGCTTAGAGTTAGCGTTAGGGTTAGGGTTTTGTTTTTTTTAGATTTTTGGATTTAGCGTTTAGGATTTGAGGTTTAATATTAATGGCTTAGTGTTTAATGTTTGGGTTTTGGTATTATGGGGTTGGGGTTTAGTATTTATGGTAAGGTTAGGGTTAGGGTTAGGGTTTAGGTTGTTTTTTGAGGTTTTAGGGTTTGGGGTTTAGGATTTGAGCTGTATATCTATGATTGAGTGTTCAATGTTAGGGTTTTTGTATTTTGGGCTTTGGTTTAGGGTTTAGGGTTTAGGGTTAGGGTTAAAGATAAGATTAGGGTTAGGGTTTGGTGTTTTTTAGGTTTTAGGTTTTGGGGTTTAGGATTTTTGCTATAACACTTTGGTTTAGTGTTTAATGTTTGGGTTTTGGTATTTTGGTCTTGGGGTTTTGGGTTAATAGTTTAAAGTTACGGTTAGGGTTTTTGGTTAGGTTTAGGGTTTGGGATAGGGTTAGGGTTAGAGTTTTTTTATTTAGGTTTTAGGGATTGTGGTTAAGGATTTGAGGTTTAAAATCTACGGTTTAGTGTTTAATGTATGGGTTTTTATATTTTGGACTAAGGTTCAATTTGGACTTAGGGTTTAGGTTTCGGGTGTAGGTTCATTTTAGGTTTTATGATTGAGGATTTAGCATTTGAGGTTTAAAATCTATTGTTTAGTGTTTAATATTTGGTTTTTTGTATTTTGGGCTTTGGGTTTAGTGTTTATTGTAGGGTTATTCTTAGAGTTAATGTTTGGGTTAGGGTTAGGTTTTAGGTTGTTTTTTAAGTTTTAGGGTTTGGGGTTATTTCAGTTGTAATATCTATCTTTCAGTGTTTAATGTTAGGTTTTTGGTATTTTGGGCATAGGGTTTAGGGTTAAGGTTAAGGATACAGTTAAGGTTAGTGTTAGGGTTAGGGTTTAGATTTATTTTAGGTTTTAGGGTTTAGGGTTTAGGATTTTTGGTATAACATCTATGGTTTAGTGTTTACTATTTGGGCTTTGGTATTTTGGACTTTGGGTTTTGGGTTAATGGTTAGGGTTAGGGTTAGGGTTAAGGTTAGGGTTAGGGTTAGGGTTTAGTTTTTTTGTTAGGTTTTAGGGTTTGGGTTAAGGATTTGAGTTATAATATCTGTGGTTTAGAGTTCAATGTTAGGGTTTTGGTATTTTGGAGTTTGACTTTAGGGTTTAGGGTTTAGGGTTAGGGTAAGGATAGGGTTAGGGTTTGAGTTAGGATTAGCGTTAGAGTTTAGGTTTTTTTAGCATTTAGGGTATGTGGTTTAGGATTTGAGGTTTAAAATCTATGGTTTAGTGTTTAATGTGTGGGTTTTCGTATTTTGGACTTAGGTTTTTTTGGGACTTAGGGTTTAGGGTTAGGGTGTAATTTGGTTTAAATATGGTTCAGGGTTTAGCATTTGAGGTTTAAAATCTATTGTTTAGTATTTAATGTTTGGGTTTTGGTATTTTGGGCTTAGGGTTTCGGGTTTATGGTTTAGAGTTAGGGTTAAGGTTAAGGTTAGGGTTAGGGTATTGGGTTCTTTCAGATTTTTGGGTTTAGGGTGTAGAATTTGAGGTTTAATATCAATGGTTTAGTATATATTGTTTTGGTTTTGGTATTTTAGGCTTTGGATTTAGTGTTCAATATTAGGTTTTTGGTATTTTGGGCATAGGGTTTAGAGTTAATCTCAAGGATAGCGTTAGGGTTAGCGATAGTGTTAGGGTTTAGGTTTATTTTAGGGTTTAGTGTTTAGGATTTTTTGTATAACATCTATGGTTTAGTGTTTACTATTTGGGTTTTGGTATTTTGGACTTGGGGTTTCGGGTTAATGGTTAGGATTAGGGTTAGGGTTAAGGTTAGGGTTAGGGTTAGGGTTTAGTTTTTTTTTTAGGTTTTGGGGTTTGGGTTAAGGATTTGAGTTTTAATATTTGTGGCTTAGTGTTCAATGTTAGGGTTTTTGGTATTTTGGACTTTGACTTTAGGGTTTAGGGTTTAGGGTTAGGGTAAGGATAGGGTTAGGGTTTGAGTTACGATTAGGGTTAGAGTTTAGGTTCTTTTAGGATTTAGGGTATGTGGTTTAGGATTTGAGGTTTAAAATCTATGGTTTTAGTGTTTAATGTGTGGGTTTTCGTATTTTGGACTTAGGTTTTTTTTTGGACTTAGGGTTTAGAGTTAGGGTGTAGGTTTTTTTAAATATGGTTCAGGGTTTAGCATTTGAGGTTTAAAATCTATTGTTTAGTATTTAATGTTTGGGTTTTGGTATTTTGGGCTTAGGGTTTCGGGTTTATGGTTTAGCGTTAGGGTTAAAGTTAAGGTTAGGGTTAGGGTTAGTGTTTTGGGTTCTTTTAGATTTTGGGTTTAGGGTGTAGAATTTGAGGTTTAAAATCTATGGTTTAGTGTTTAATGTATGGGTTTTTATATTTTGGACTAAGGTTCTTTTTGGACTTAGGGTTTTGGTTTAGGGTGTAGGTTCATTTTAGGTTTTATGATTCAGGATTAAGCATTTGAGGTTTAAAATCTATTGTTTAGTGTTTAATATTTGGTTTTTTGTATTTTGGGCTTTGGGTTTAGTGTTTATGTTAGGGTTATTCTTAGAGTTAATGTTTGGGTTAGGGTTAGGTTTTAGGTTGTTTTTTATGTTTTAGGGTTTGGGGTTATTTGAGTTGTAATATCTATCGTTTAGTGTTTAATGTTAGGTTTTTGGTATTTTGGGCATAGGGTTTAGGGTTAAGGTTAAGGATACGGTTAAGATTAGTGTTATGGTTAGGGTTTAGATTTATTTTAGGTTTTAGGGTTTAGGGTTTAGGATTTTTTGTATAACATCTATGGTTTAGTGTTCTATTTGGGTTTTGGTATTTTGGACTTGGGGTTTCGGGTTAATGGCTAGGGTTAGGGTTTGGGTTAAGGTTAGGGTTAGGGTTAGGGTTTAGTTTTTTTTTTAGGTTTTAGGTTTGGGTTAAGGATTTGAGTTTTAATATCTGTGGTTTAGTGTTCAATGTTAGGGTTTTGGTATTTTGGACTTTGAGTTTAGGGTTTAGGGTTTAGGGTTAGGGTAAGGATAGGGTTAGGGTTTAAGTTAGGATTTGGGTTAGAGTTTAGGTTTTTTTAGCATTTAGGGTATGTGGTTTAGGTTTGAGGTTTAAAATCTATGGTTTAGTGTTTAATGTGTGGGTTTTCGTATTTTGGACTTAGGTTTTTTTGGGACTTAGGGTTTAGGGTTAGGGTGTAGTGTTTTTTTAAAATATTGTTCAGGGTTTAGCATTTGAGGTTTAAAATCTATTGTTTAGTATTTAATGTTTTGGTTTTAGTATTTTGGGCTTAGGGTTTCGGGTTTATGGTTTAGAGTTAGGGTTTAGGTTAAGGTTAGGGTTAGGGTTATGGTTAGGGTTAGGGTTAGGGTATTGGGTTCTTTTAGATTTTTGGGTTTAGGGTGTAGAATTTGAGTTTTAATATCAATGGTTTAGTATTTATTGTTTTGGTTTTGGTATTTTAGGCTTGGGGTTTAGTGTTTAATGTTAGGTTTTTGGTATTCTGGGCATAGGGTTTAGGGTTAAGGTTAGGGTTAGTGTTAGGGTTAGGGTTTAGGTTTATTTTAGGTTTTAGGGTTTAGTGTTTAGGATTTTTGGTATAACATCTATGGTTTAGTTTTTACTATTTAGGTTTTGGTGTTTTGGACTTGGGGTTTCGGGTTAATGGTTAAGATTAGGGTTAGGGTTTGGTGTTTTTTTAGGTTTTAGGTTTTGGGGTTTAGGATTTTTGCTATAACACTTTGGTTTAGTGTTTAAAGTTTGGGTTTTGGTATTTTGGGCTGGGGGTTTTGGGTTAATAGTTTAAAGTTAGGTTTAGGGTTTTGGGTTAGGTTTAGGGTTTGGGTTAGGGTTAGGGTTAGTTTTTTTTTTTTTAGGTTTTAGGGATTATGGTTAAGGATTTGAGGTTTAAAATCTATGGTTTAGTGTTTAATGTATGGGTTTTTATATTTTGGACTAAGGTTCTTTTTGGACTTAGGGTTTAGGTTTAGGGTGTAGGTTCATTTTAGGTTTTATGATTCAGGATTAAGCATTTGAGGTTTAAAATCTATTTTATAGTGTTTATTTGTTTTTTTGTATTTTGGGCTTTGGGTTTAGTGTTTATTGTAGGGGTATTGTTAGAGTTAATGTTTGGGTTAGGGTTAGGTTTTAGTTTTTTTTTTAAGTTTTAGGGTTTGGGGTTGTTTGAGTGTTAATATCTATCGTTTAGTGTTTAATGTTAGGTTTCTGGTATTTTGGGCATAGGGTTTAGGGTTAAGGTTAAGGATACGGTTAAGGTTAGTGTTAGGGTTAGGGTTTATATTTATTTTAAGGTTTAGGGTTTAGGGTTTAGGATTTTGGGTATAACATTTATGGTTTAGTGTTTACTATTTGGGTTTTGGTATTTTGGACTTGGGGTTTCGGGTTAATGGTTAAGGTTAGGGTTAGGGTTAATGTTAGGGTTAGGGTTAGGGTTTAGTTTTTTTTTAGGTTTTAGGGTTTGGGTTAAGGATTTGAGTTTTAATATTCGTGGTTTAGTGTTCAATGTTAGGGTTTTGGTATTTTGGACTTTGAGTTTAGGGTTTAGGGTTTAGGGTTAGGGTATGGATAGGGTTAGGGTTTGAGTTAGGATTAGGGTTAGGGTTTAGGTTTTATTAGCATTTAGGGTATGTGGTTTAGGATTTGAGGTTTAAAATCTATGGTTTAGTGTTTAATGTGTGGGGTTTCGTATTTTGGACTTAGTTTTTTTTTTGGGACTTAGGGTTTAGGGTTAGGGTGTAGTTCTTTTTTAAATATTGTTCAGGGTTTAGCATTTGAGGTCTACAATCTATTGTTTAGTATTTAATGTTTGGGTTTTTGTATTTTGGGCTTAGGGTTTGGGGTTCATGGTTTAGAGTTAGGGTTAAGGTTAAGGTTAGGGTTAGGGTTAGGGTTAGGGTATTGGGTTCTTTTAGATTTTTGGGTTTAGGGTGTAGAATTTGAGGTTTAATATCAATGGTTTAGTATTTATTTTTTTGTTTTGGTATTTTAGGCTTGGGGTTTAGTGTTTAATGTTAGGTTTTTGGTATTTTGGGCATAGGATTTAGGGTTAAGGTTAGGGTTAGTGTTAGAGTTAGGGTTTAGGTTTATTTTAGGTATTAGGGTTTAGGGTTTAGGATTTTTGGTATAACATCTATGGTTTAGTGTTTACTATTTGGGTTTTGGCATTTTGGACTTGGGGTTTTGGGTTAATGGCTAGGGTTAGGGTTAGGGTTAAGGTTAGGGTTAGGGTTAGGGTTTAGTTTTTTTTTTAGGTTTTAAGGTTTGGGTTAAGGATTTGAGTTTTAATATCTGTGGTTTAGTGTTCAATGTTAGGGTTTTGGTATTTTGGACTTTGAGTTTAGGGTTTAGGGTTTAGGGTTAGGGTAAGGATAGGGTTAGGGTTTAAGTTAGGATTAGGGTTAGAGTTTAGGTTTTTTTAGCTTTTAGGGTATGTGGTTTAGGATTTGAGGTTTAAAATCTATGGTTTAGTGTTTAATGTGTGGGTTTTCGTATTTTGGACTTAGGTTTTTTTGGGACTTGGGGTTTAGGGTTAGGGTGTAGTTTTTTTTAAATATTGTTCAGGGTTTAACATTTGAGGTTTAAAATCTATTGTTTAGTATTTAATGTTTGGGTTTTGGTATTTTGGGCTTAGGGTTTCGGGTTTATGGTTTAGAGTTAGGGTTTAGGTTAAGGTTAGGGTTAGGGTTAGGGTTAGGGTTAGTGTATTGGGTTCTTTTAGATTTTTGGGTTTAGGGTGTAGAATTTGAGTTTTAATATCAATGGTTTAGTATTTATTGTTTTGGTTTTGGTATTTTAGTCTTGGGGTTTAGTGTTTAATGTTAGGTTTTTGGTATTTTGGGCATAGGGTTTAGGGTTAAGGTTAGGGTTAGTGTTAGTGTTAGGGTTTAGGTTTATTTTAGGTTTTAGGTTTTAGGGTTTGGATTTTTGGTATAACATCTATGGTTTAGTGTTTACTATTTGGGTTTTGGTATTTTGGACTTGGGGTTTCGGGTTAATGGTTAGGATTAGGGTTAGGGTTAAGGTAAGGGTTAGGGTTAGGGTTTAGTTTATTTTTTAGGTTTTGGGGTTTGGGTTAAGGATTTGAGTTTTAATATCTGTGGTTTAGTGTTGAATGTTAGGGTTTTGGTATTTTGGACTTTGACTTTAGGGTTTAGGGTTTAGGGTTAGGGTAAGGATAGGGTTAGGGTTTGAGTTAGAATTAGGTTTAGAGTTTAGCTTTTTTTATGATTTAGGGTATCTGGTTTAGGATTTGAGGTTTATAATCTATGGTTTTAGTGTTTATTGTGTGGGTTTTCGTATTTTGGACTTAGGTTTTTTTTTGGACTTTGGGTTTAAGGTTAGGGTGTAGGTTTTTTTAAATATGGTTCAGGGTTTAGCATTTGAGGTTTAAAATCTATTTTTTAGTATTTAACGTTTGGGTTTTGGTATTTTGGGCTTAGGGTTTCGGGTTTATGGTTTAGAGTTAGGGTTAAGGTTAAGGTTAGGGTTAGGGTTAGGGTTAGGGTTTGGGGTTCTTTTAGATTTTGGGTTTAGGGTGTAGAATTTGAGGTTTAATATCAATGGTTTAATATTTATTGTTTTGGTTTTGGTATTTTGGGCTTGGGGTTTAAGGTTTAGGTAGGGTTAGGGTTCGTGTTGATGTGAGGGTTTAGGTTGTTTTTAGGTTTTAGGGTTTGGGGTTAAGGATTTGAGTTGTAATATCTATGGTTTAGCGTTTAACATTAGGGTTTTGGTATTTTTTGGCTTTGAGTTTAGGGTATAGGGTTTAGGGTTAGGGTTAAGGATTTGAGCTGTATATATGATTTAGTGTTCAATGTTTTTTTTTTTTTATGTTTTGGGGTTTAGGATTTTTGCTATAACACTTTGGTTTAGTGTTTAAAGTTTGGGTTTTGGTATTTTGGGCTTGGGGTTTTGGGTTAATAGTTTAAAGTTAGGTTTAGGGTTTTGGGTTAGGTTTAGGGTTTGGGTTAGGGTTAGGGTTAGAGTTTTTTTTTTTAGGTTTTAGGGATTGTGGTTAAGGATTTGAGGTTTAAAATCTATGGTTTAGTGTTTAATGTATGGGTTTTTATATTTTGGACTAAGGTTCTTTTTGGACTTAGGGTTTAGGTTTAGGGTGTAGGTTCATTTTAGGTTTTATGATTCAGGATTTAGCATTTGAGGTTTAAAATCTATTTTTTAGTGTTTAATATTTGGTTTTTTGTATTTTGGGCTTTGGGTTTAGTGTTTATTGTAGGGTTATTCTTAGAGTTAATGTTTGGGTTAGGGTTAGGTTTTAGGTTGTTTTTTAAGTTTTAGGGTTTGGGGTTATTTGAGTTGTAATATCTATCGTTTAGTGTTTAATGTTAGGTTTTTGGTATTTTGGGCATAGGGTTTAGGGTTAAGGTTAAGGATACAGTTAAGGTTAGTGTTAGGGTTAGGGTTTAGATTTATTTTAGGGTTTAGGGTTTAGGGTTTAGGGTTTAGGATTTTTGGTATAACATCTATGGTTTAGTATTTACTATTTGGGTTTTGGTATTTTGGACTGGGGGTTTCGGGTTAATGGTTAGGGTTAGGGTTAGGGTTAAGGTTAGGGTTAGGGTTAGGGTTTAGTTTTTTTTTTAGGTTTTAGGTTTTGAGGTTAAGGATTTGAGCTGTATATATGATTTAGTGTTCAATGTTAGGGTTTTGGTATTTTGGGCTTTGGTTTAGGGTTTAGGGTTTAGGGTTAGCGTTAAAGATAAGATTAGGGTTAGGGTTTGGTGTTTTTTTAGGTTTTAGGTTTTGGGGTTTAGGATTTTTGCTATAACACTTTGGTTTAGTGTTTAAAGTTTGGGTTTTGGTATTTTGGGCTTGGGGTTTTGGGTTAATAGTTTAAAGTTAGGGTTAGGGTTTTGGGTTAGGTTTAGGGTTTGGGTTAGGGTTAGGGTTAGAGTTTTTTTTTAGGTTTTAGGGATTGTGGTTAAGGATTTGAGGTTTAAAATCTATGGTTTAGTGTTTAATGTATGGGTTTTTATATTTTGGACTAAGGTTCTTTTTGGACTTATGGTTTAGGTTTAGGTGTAGGTTCATTTTAGGTTTTATGATTCAGGATTTAGCATTTGAGGTTTAAAATCTATTTTTTAGTGTTTAATATTTGGTTTTTTGTATTTTGGGCTTTGGGTTTAGTGTTTATTGTAGGGTTATTCTTAGAGTTAATGTTTGGGTTAGGGTTAGGTTTTAGGTTGTTTTTTAAGTTTTAGGGTTTGGGGTTATTTGAGTTGTAATATCTATCGTTTAGTGTTTAATGTTAGGTTTTTGGTATTTTGGGCATAGGGTTTAGGGTTAGGGTTTAGGTTTATTTTAGGTTTTAGGGTTTAGGGTTTAGGATTTTTTGTATAACATCTATGGTTTAGTGTTTACTATTTAGGTATTGGTGTTTTTGACTTGGGGTTTGGGGTTAATGGTTAGGATTAGGGTTAGGGTTAAGGTTAGGGTTAGGGTTAGGGTTTAGTTTTTTTTTTTAAGTTTTGGGGTTTGGGTTAAGGATTTGAGTTTTAATATCTGTGGTTTAGTGTTCAATGTTAGGGTTTTGGTATTTTGGACTTTGAGTTTAGGGTTTAGGGTTTAGGGTTAGGGTAAGGATAGGGTTAGGGTTTGAGTTAGGATTAGGGTTAGAGTTTATGTGTTTTTGGCATTTAGGGTATGCGGTTTAGGATTTGAGGTTTAAAATCTATGGTTTAGTGTTTAGTCTGTGGGTTTTTGTATTTTGGACTTAGGTTTTTTTGGGACTTAGGGTTTAGGGTTAGGGTGTAGTTTTTTTTAAATATTGTTCAGGGTTTAGCATTTGAGGTTTAAAATCTATTGTTTAGTATTTAATGTTTGGGTTTTGGTATTTTGGGCTTAGGGTTTTGGGTTTATGGTTTAGAGTTAGGGATAAGGTTAAGGTTAGGGTTAGGGCTAGGATTAGGGTATTGGGTTCTTTTAGATTTTTGGGTTTAGGGTGTAGAATTTGAGGTTTAATATCAATGGTTTAGTATTTATTGTTTTGGTTTTGGTATTGTAGGCTTGGGGTTTAGTGTTTAATGTTAGGTTTTTGGTATTTTGGTCGTAGGGTTTAGGGTTAAGGTTAAGGATAGCGTTAGGGTTAGTGTTAGAGTTAGGGTTCAGGTTTATTTTAGGGTTTAGGGTTTAGGGTTTAGGATTTTTGGTATAACATCTATGGATTAGTGTTTATTATTTGGGTTTTGGTATTTTGTACTTGGGGTTTCGGGTTAATGGGTAGGATTAGGGTTAGGGTTAAGGTTAGGGTTAGGGTTAGGGTTTAGTTTTTTTTTAGGTTTTGGGTTTTGGGTTTAGGATTTGAGTTTTAATATCTGTGGTTTAGTATTCAATGTTAGGGTTTTGGTATTTTGGACTTTGACTTTAGGGTTTAGGGTTTAGGGTTAGGGTAAGGATAGGGTTAGGGTTTGAGTTAGGATTAGGGTTAGAGTTTAGTTGTTTTTAGGATTTAGGGTATGTGGTTTAGGATTTGAGGTTTAAAATCTATGGTTTTAGTGTTTAATGTGTGGGTTTTCGTATTTTGGACTTAGTTTTTTTTTTGGACTTAGGGTTTAGGGTTAGGGTGTAGGTTTTTTTAAATATGGTTCAGGGTTTAGCATTTGAGGTTTAAAATCTATTGTTTAGTATTTAATGTTTGGGTTTTGGTATTTTGGGCTTAGGGTTTCGGGTTTATGCTTTAGAGTTAGGGTTAAGGTTGAGGTTAAGGTTAGGGTTAGGGTTAGTGTTTTGGGTTCTTTTAGATTTTGGGTTAAGGGTGTAGAATTTGAGGTTTAATATCAATGGTTTAATATTTATTTTTTTGGTTTTGGTATTTTGGGCTTGGGGTTTAGGGTTTATGGTGGGGTTAGGGTTAGTGTTGATGTGAGGGTTTAGGTTGTTTTTAGGTTTTAGGGTTTGGGGTTAAGGATTTGAGTTGTAATATCTATGGTTTAGTGTTTAACATTAGGGTTTTAGTATTTTTGGCTTTGAGTTTAGGGTATAAGGTTTAGGGTTAGGGTTAAGGATAGGGTTAGGGATAGTGTTCGTGTTAGGGTTAGGGTTATGGTTAGGGTTTAGTTTTTTTGGGGGGGTTTAGGGTTTTTGGTTTAAAATCTATGGTTTAGTGTTTAATGTTTGGGTTTTGGTATTTTCGGCTAGGCGTTTTAGGTTAATGGTTAATGGTTAGGGTTAGGGTTAAGGTTAAGGTTAGGGTTAGGGTTTTGGGTTTTTTAGGTTTTAGGGTTTGTGGTTTAGGATTTGAGATTTAAAATCTATGGTTTAGTGTTTAATGTTTGGGTTTTCGTATTTTGAACTTAGATTTTCTTTCTTGGACTTAGGGTTTAGGGATTAAGGTTAGGGTTAGGGTTCGGATTAGGGTTAGGATGTAGTTTTGTTTTAGGTTTTATGGTTCTGGGTTTAGCATTTGAAATTTAAAATCTATGGTTTAATTAGTATTTAATGTTTAGGTTTTGATATTTTGGGCTTAGGGTTACGATTTTATGGTTTAGAGTTAGGGTTAGGGTTAGGGTTAGGTTTTTTTTTTGTTTTTTTTTTAGATTTTTGGATTTAGGGTTAAGGATTTGAGGTTTAATATTAATGGCTTAGTGTTTAATGTTTGGGTTTTGGTATTATGTGGTTGGGGTTTAGTATTTATGGTAAGGTTAGGGTTAGGTTTAGGTTGTTTTTTTAGGTTTTAGGTTTTGGGGTTAAGGATTTGAGCTGTATATCTATGATTTAGTGTTCAATGTTAGGGTTTTTGTATTTTGGGCTTTGGTTTAGGGTTTAGGATTTAGGGTTAGGGTTAAAGATAAGATTAGGGTTAGGGTTTGGTGTTTTTTAGGTTTTAGGTTTTGGGGTTTAGGATTTTTGCTATAACACTTTGGTTTAGTGTTTAAAGTTTGGGTTTTGTTATTTTGGGCTTGGGGTTTTGGGTTAATAGTTTAAAGTTAGGGTTAGGGTTTTGGGTTAGGTTTAGGGTTTGGGTTAGGGTTAGGGTTAGAGTTTTTTTTTTTAGGTTTTAGACTTAGGGTTTAAGGTTATGGTGTATGTTTTTTTTAATATGGTTCATAGTTTAGCATTTGAGGTTTAACATCTATTTTTTAGTATTTAATGATTGGGTTTTGGTATTTAAGGCTTAGGGTTTCGGGTTTATGGTTTAGAGTTAGGGTTAAGGTTTAGAGTTAGGGTTAGGGTTAGGGTTAGGGTATTGGGTTCTTTTAGATTTTTGGGTTTATGGCGTAGAATTTGAGGTTTAATATCATTGGTTTAGTATTTATTGTTTTGGTTTTGGTATTTTAGGCTTGGGGTTTAGTCTTTAATGTTAGGTTTTTGGTATTTTGGGCATAAGGTTTAGGGCTAAGGTTAAGGATAGGGTTAGGGTTAGGGTTAGGGTTAGGGTTTAGGTTTATTTTAGGTTTTAGGGTTTAGTATTTTTGGTATAACATCTATGGTTTAGTGTTTACTATTTGGGTTTTGGTATTTTGGACTTGGGGTTTCGGGTTAATGGTTAGGGTTAGGGTTAGGGTTAAGGTTAGGGTTAGGGTTAGGGTTTAGTTTTTTTTTATGTTTTAGGGTTTGGGTTAAGGATTTGAGGTTTAATATCTGTGGTTTAGTGTTCAATGTTAGGGTTTTGGTATTTTGGACTTTGACTTTAGGGTTTAGGGTTTAGGGTTAGGGTAAGGATAGGGTTAGGGTTTGAGTTAGGATTAGGGTTGGAGTTTAGGTTCTTTTAGGATTTATGGTATGTGGTTTAGGATTTGAGGTTTAAAATCTATGGTTTTAGTGTTTAATGTGTGGTTTTCGTATTTTGGACTTAGTTTTTTTTTTGGACTTAGGGTTTAAGGTTAGGGTGTAGGTTTTTTTAAATATGGTTCAGGGTTTAGCATCTGAGGTTTAAAATCTATAGTTTAGTATTTAATGTTTGGATTTTGGTATTTTGGGCTTAGGGTTTCGGGTTTATGGTTTAGATTAGGGTTAAGGTTATGGTTAGGGTTAGGGTTAGGTTTATGGTTTTGGGTTCTTTTAGATTTTTGGGTTTAGGGTGTAGAATTTGAGGTTTAATATCAATGGTTTAGTATTTATTGTTTTGGTTTTGGTATTTTGGGCTTGGTGTTTATGGTTTATGGTAGAGTTAGGGTTAGGGTTGATGTTAGGGTTTAAGTTGTTTTTAGGTTTTAGGGTTTGGGGTTAAGGATTTGAGTTGTAATATCTATGGTTTAGTGTTTAGCATTAGGGTTTTAATATTTTTGGCTTTGAGTTTAGGGTATAGGGTTAGGGTTAGGGTTAAGGATAGGGTTAGAGATAGTGTTCGTGTTAGGGTTAGGGTTATCATTATTATTTTTTTTGGGGTGTGTGTAGGGTTTTTGGTTTAAAATCCATGGTTTAGTGTTTAATGTTTAGGTTTTGTTATTTTGGGCTTGGCATTTTGGGTTAATGGTTAAGGGTTAGGGTTAGGGTTAAGGTTCGGTTAGGGTTAGGGTTAGGGTTAGGGTTTCGGTTTTTTTAGGTTTAGGGTTTGTTGTTTAGGATTTGTGATTTAAAATCTATGGTTTAGTGTTTAATGTTTGGGTTTTCGTATTTTGAACTTAGGTTTTTTTTCTTGGACTTAGGGTTGAGGGATTAAGGTTAGGGTTAGGGTTCGGATTAGGGTTAGGATGTAGTTTTTTTTAGGTTTTATGGTTCTAGGATTAGCATTTGAAATTTAAAATCTATGGTTTAATTAGTATTTAATTTTTGGGTTTTGATATTTTGGGCTTAGGGTTACGAGTTTATGGTTTAGAGTTAGGGTTAGGGTTAGGGTTAGGGTTTTGGATTTTTAAGGTTTTTGGATTTACGGTTTAGGATTTGAGGTTTAAATTATTGGTTTAGTGTTTAATGTTTGGGTTTTGGTATTACGGGTTTGGGGTGTAGGATTTATGGTAGGGTTAGGGTTAGGGCTAGGGTTTAGGTTGTTTTTTTAGGTTTTAGGGTTTGGGGTTAAGGATTTGAGCTGTATATCTATGGTTTAGTGTTCAATGTTAGGGTTTTTCTATTTTCAGCTTTGGTTTAGGGTTTAGGGTTTAGGGTTTGGGTTACAGATAAGGTTAGGGTTTGGTATTTTTTTAGGTTTTAGGTATTGGGGTTTAGGATTTTCACTATAACACTTTGGTTTAGTGTTTAAAGTTTGGGTTTTGGTATTTTGGGCTTGGGGTTTTGGGTTAATAGTTTAAAGTTAGGGTTAGGGTTTTGGGTTAGGTTTAGGGTTTTGGTTAGGGTTAGGGTTAGAGTTTTTTTTTTTAGGTTTTAGGCATTGTGGTTAAGGATTTGAGGTTTAAAATCTATGGTTTAGTGTTTAATGTATGGGTTTTTATATTTTGGACTAAGGTTCTTTTTGGACTTATGGTTTAGGTTTAGGGTGTAGGTTTATTTTGGGTTTTATGATTCAGGATTTAGCTTTTGAGGTTTAAAATCTATTGTTTAGTGTTTAATATTTGTTTTTTTGTATTTTGGGCTTTGGGTTTAGTGTTTATTGTAGAGTTATTCTTAGAGTTAATGTTTGGGTTAGGGTTAGGTTTTAGGTTGTTTTTTAAGTTTTAGGTTGTGGGGTTATTTGAGTTGTAATATCTACCGTTTAGTGTTTAATGTTAGGTTTTTGGTATTTTGGGCATAGGGTTTAGGGTTAAAGTTAAGGATACGGTTAGGGTTAGTTTTAGGGTTAAGGTTTAGGTTTATTTTAGGGTTTAGGGTTTAGGGTTTAGGATTTTTGGTATAACATCTATGGTTTAGTGCTTACTATTTGGGTTTTGGTATTTTGGACTTGGGGTTTCGGGTTAATGGTTAGGGTTAGGGTTAGGGTTAAGGTTAAGGTTACGGTTAGGGTTAAGGTTAGGGTTAGGGTTAGTGTTTAGTTTTTTTTTTAGGTTTTAGGGTTTGCGTTAAGGATTTGAGTTTTAATATCTGTGGTTTAGTGTTCAATGTTAGGGTTTTGGTATTTTGGACTTTGAGTTTATTGTTTAGGGTTTAGGGTAAGGGTAAGGATAGGGTTAGGGTTTGAGTTAGGATTAGGGTTAGAGTTTAGTTTTTTTTAGCATTTAGGGTATGTGGTTTAGGATTTGAGGTTTAAAATCTATGGTTTAGTGTTTAATGTGTGGGTTTTCGTATTTTGGACTTAGGTGTTTTTGGGACTTAGGGTGTAGTTTTTTTAAAATATTGTTCAGGGTTTAGCATTTGAGGTTTAAAATCTATTGTTTAGTATTTAATGTTTGGGTTTTGGTATTTTGGGCTTAGGGTTTCGGGTTTATGGTTTAGAGTTAGGGTTAAGGTTTAGAGTTAGGGTTAGGGTTAGGGTTAGGGTATTGGGTTGTTTTAGATTTTTGGGCTTAGGGTGTAGAATTTGAGGTTTAATATCAATGGTTTAGTATTTATTGTTTTGGTTTTGGTATTTTAGGCTTGGGGTTTAGTGTTTAATGTTAGGTTTTTGGTATTTTGGGCATAGGGTTTAGGGTTAAGGTTAAGGATAGGGTTAGGGTTAGGGTTACGGTTAGGGTTTAGGTTTATTTTAGGTTTTAGGGTTTAGGGTTTAGGACTTTTGGTATAACATCTATGGTTTAGTGTTTACTATTTGGGTTTTGGTATTTTGGACTTGGGGTTTCGGGTTAATGGTTAGGGTTAGGGTTAGGGTTAAGGTTAGGGTTAGGGTTAGGGTTTAGTTTTTTTTTTAGGTTTTAGGGTTTGGGTTAAGGATTTGAGTTTTAATATCTGTGGTTTAGTGTTCAATGTTAGGGTTATGGTATTTTGGACTTGGACTTTAGGGTTTAGGGTTTAGGGTTAGGGTAAGGATAGGGTTAGGGTTTGAGTTAGGATTAGCGTTAGAGTTTAGGTTCTTTAAGGATTTAGGGTATGTGGTTTAGGATTTGAGGTTTAAAATCTATGGGTTTAGTGTTTAATGTGTGGGTATTCGTATTTTGGACTTAGTTTTTTTTTTGGCCTTAGGGTTTAGGGTTAGGGTGTAGGTTTTTTTAAATATGGTTCAGGGTTTAGCATTTGAGGTTTAAAATCTATTGTTTAGTAATTAATGTTTGGATTTTGGTATTTTGGGCTTAGGGTTTCGGGTTTATGGTTTATAGTTAGGGTTAAGGTTTAGAGTAAGGTTAGGGTTAGGGTTAGGACATTAGGTTCTTTTAGTTTTTTGGGTTTAGGGTGTAGAATTTGAGGTTTTATATCAATGGTTTAGTATTTATTGTTTTGGTTTTGGTATTTTAGGCTTGGGGTTTAGTGTTTAATGTTAGGTTTTTGGTATTTTAGGCATGGGGTTTAGTGTTTCATGTTAGGTTTTTGGTATTTTGGGCATAGGGTTTAGAGTTAAGGTTAAGGATAGGGTTAGGGTTAGTGTTAGGGTTAGGGTTTAGGTTTATTTTAGGTTTTAGGGTTTAGGGTTTAGCATTTTTGGTATAACATCTATGGTTTAGTGTTTACTATTTGGGTTTTGGTATTTTGGACTTGGGGTTTCGGGTTAATGGTTATGGTTAGGGTTAGGGTTAAGGTTAGGGTTAGGGTTGGGGTTTAGTTTTTTGTTTAGGTTTCAGGGTTTGGGTTAAGGATTTGAGTTTTAATATCTGTGGTTTAGTGTTCAATGTTAGGGTTTTCGTATATTGGACTTAGGTTTTTTTGGGACTTAGGGTTTAGGGTTAGGGTGTAGTTTTTTTAAAATATTTTTCAGGGTTTAGCATTTGAGGTTTAAAATCTATTGTTTAGTATTTAATGTTTGGGTTTTGGTATTTTGGGCTTAGGGTTTCGGGTTTATGGTTTAGAGTTAGGGTTAAGGTTTAGAGTTAGGGTTAGGGTATTGGGTTCTTTTAGATTTTTGGGTTTAGGGTGTAGAATTTGAGGTTTAATATCAATGGTTTAGTATTTATTGTTTTGGTTTTGGTATTTTAGGCTTGGGGTTTAGTGTTTAATGTTAGGTTTTTGGTATTTTGGGCATAGGGTTTAGGGTTAAGGTTAAGGATAGGGTTAGGGTTAGTGTTAGGGTTAGGGTTTAGTTTTATTTTAGGTTTTAGGGTTTAGGGTTTAGGACTTTTGGTATAACATCTATGGTTTAGTGTTTACTATTTGAGTTTTGGTATTTTGGACTTTGGGGTTTCGGGTTAATGGTTAGGGTTAAGGTTAGGGTTAGGGTTAGGGTTTAGTTTTTTTTTTAGGTTTTTGGGTTTGGGTTAAGGATTTGAGTTTTAATATCTGTGGTTTAGTGTTCAATGTTAGGGTTTTGGTATTTTGGACTTTGACTTTAGGGTTTAGGGTTAGGGTAAGGATAGGGTTAGGGTTTGAGTTAGGATTAGTGTTGGAGTTTAGGTTCTTTTAGGATTTAGGGTATGTGGTTTAGGATTTGAGGTTTAAAATCTATGGTTTTAGTGTTTAATGTGTGGTTTTTCGTATTTTGGACTTTTTTTTTTTGGACTTAGGGTTTAGGGTTAGGGTGTAGGTTTTTTTAAATATGGTTCAGGGTTTACCATTTGAGGTTTAAAATCTATTGTTTAGTATTTAACGTTTGGATTTTGGTATTTTGGGCTTAGGGTTTCGGGTTTATGGTTTAGATTAGGGTTAAGGTTATGGTTAGGGTTAGGGTTAGGGTTAGGGTTTTGGGTTCTTCTAGATTTTTGGGTTTAGGGTGTAGAATTTGAGGTTTAATATCAATGGATTAGTATTTATTGTTTTGGTTTTGGTATTTTGGGCTTGGGGTTTATGGTTTATGGTAGAGTTAGGGTTAGGGTTTAGCTTATTTTTTAGGTTTTAGGGTTTGGGGTTTAGGATTTAAGTTGTAATTTCTATGGTTTAGTGTTCAATGTTAGAGTTTTGGTATTTTGGGCTTTGGGTTTAGGTTTAGGGTTTAGTTTTTTTTTAGGTTTTACGTTTTAGGATTTAGGATTTTTTGTTTAGAATCTATGGTTTAGTGTTTAATATTTGGGTTTTGGTATTTTGGGCTTGGGGTTTCAGGTTAATGGTTAGGGTTAGGGTTACGGTTAGGGTTTGGGTTTGCGTTAGGTTTAGCGTTAGGGTTAAGTTTTTTTTAGGTTTTAGGGTTTATGGTTTAGGATTTAAGGTTCAAAATCTATGGTTTCGTGTTTAGTGTTTGGGTTTTTGAATTTTGGACTTAGGGTTATTTTGGACTTTTTTTTGGAATTGTGTAGGGTTTTGGGCTTAGGGTTTATGGTTAGGGTTAGGGTTAGGGTGTAGGGTGTAGGGTTTTTGGTTTAGGGTTAGGGTTAGGGTTAGTGTAAGTTTTTATTTTTAGGTTTTTGGGTTTAGGGTTTAGGATTTGAGGTTTAATATCAATGTTTTAGTGTTTAATCTTTGGGTTTTAGTATTTTGGGCTTGGGGTTTAGGGTTTATGGTAGGGTTAGGATTAGGGTTAATGTTAGGGTTATGGTTATGGTAACTGTTAGGGTTAGGGTTAAATTTTAGGTTGTTTGTTATGTTTTAGGATTTGGGGTTAAGGATTTGAGTTATGGTTTAGTGTTTAATGTTAGGGTATTGGTATTTTGGACTTTGGATATAGGGTTTAGGGTTTAGGCTTAGGATTATGTTTGGGTA
Organism: Solanum sitiens; assembly: GCA_016801875.1. Classification (NCBI taxonomy): domain Eukaryota; kingdom Viridiplantae; phylum Streptophyta; class Magnoliopsida; order Solanales; family Solanaceae; genus Solanum; species Solanum sitiens. Next base: position 549,477 of record JABWTJ010000437.1, on the reverse strand, counting down.
AGGGTTAGGTTTTAGGTTGTTTTTTAAGTTTTAGGGTTTGGGGTTATTGAGTTGTAATATCAATGATTTAGTGTTTAATGTTAGGGTTTTGGTATTTGGGCTTTGGGTTTTAGGGTTGAGGTTAAGGATAGGGTTAGGGTTAGTGTTTGGGATAGGGTTAGGGTTAGGGTTTAGGGGTTTTTTAGGTTTTAGGTTTTGGGGTTTAGGATTTAATATTTAAAATCTAAGGTTTAATGTTTAATATTTGGGTTTTGGTATTTTGGGCTTGGGGTTTTGGGTTAATGGTTTAGGGTTAGGGTTAGGATTAAGGTAGGGTATAAGTTATTTTTTAGGTTTTAGTGTTTGGGTTAAAAATTTGAGTTGTAATACGTATTATTTAGTGTTCAATGTTAGGTTTTTGGTATTTTGTTCATTGGGTTAAGGGTGTAGGGTTTAGGGTTAGGGTTAGGGTTTGTGTTATGGATAGGGTTAGGGTTAGGGTTTAGTGTTTTTTTAGGTTTTTGGTTTTGGGGTTTAGGATTTTCGATTTAAAATATATGGTTTAGTGTTTATTGTTTGGGTTTTGGTAATTTGGGCTTGGGGTTTTGGGTTAATGGTTTAGGGTTAGGGTTAGGGTTAGGGTTTAGGTTTTTTTAAGGTTTTAGGGTTTGTGGTTAGGATTTGAGGTTTAAAATCTATGGTCTAGTGTTTAATGTCTGGGTTTTCGTATTTTGGACTTAGCTTTTTTTTTTGGACTTAGGATTTAGGGTTAGGGTGTAGTTCTTTTAAAAAAATGGTTCAGGGCTTAGCATTTGAGTTTTAAAATCTATTGTTTAGTATTTAATGTTTGGGTTTTGGTATTTTGGGTTTAGGGTTTTGAGTTTATGGTTTAGAGTTAGGCTTAGGGTTAAGGTTAGGGTTAGGGTTAGGGTTACGTTTCTGGGTTCATATAGATTTTTGGGTTTAGGGTGCAAAATTTGGGGTTTAATATCAATGGTTTATTGTTTATTGTTTAAGTTTTTTGTATTTTGGGCTTGGTGTTTAGGGTTTATAGTAGGGTTAGGGTAATGGTTAATGTTAGGGTTAGGGTTAGGGTTTGGTTGTTATTAGGTTTTAGGGTTTGAGGTTAAGGATTTGAGTTGTAATATTTATGGTTTAGTGTTTAACGTTAGGGTTTTGGTATTTTTTGCTTTGAGTTTAGGGTATAGGGTTTAGGGTTAGGGATAGGGTTAGGGTTGGGGTTAGGATTAGGTTTAGTATTAGGTTTAGGTTTAGTTTTTTTTTAGGTTTTATGGTTCAGGGTTTAGCATTTGAAGTTTAAAATCTTTGGTTTAGTATTTAATGTTTGGGTTTTGATATTTTGAGCTTAGGGTTTTGGGTTTATGGTTTAGAGTTAGGGTTAGAGTTAATGTTAGGGTTAGGGTTAGGGTTAGGGTTTAGGTTGTTTTTAGATTTTAGGGTTTGGGGTTAAGGATTTGAGTTGTAATATCTATGGTTTAGTGTAAAATGTTAGGGTTTTGGTATTTTGTGCTTTGGATTTTGGGTTTAGGGTTTAGGTTTAGGGTTAAGGATAGGGTTATGTCACACCCGGATTCTAGAATCCGAATATAACCGGCGTCGTTAATCTTTCAGAGGTCGTAGACAATCGTCTTTTTAGCTTTGATCACAATCATACAGTTAAATTTGTTGAAAATTTAAAACTTTTTTAAGTACTTATTGAAGTGTACATAGAATTCATATATATACTGCATAAGAGTGATATTCTAATGAGCTCAAACTAAACCAACCATCTATTAAAGATTGAACAATCGAAATAGAAAATCATAATAAATCGGCCTTATTACAACGCTTGAACAAATGTTTGAAATAAAGCGCTAGGGACTATCTCCACTAGCTATGTCTAATGTACTAAGTTAGAATAATAAATGTAGCATCCTTGAACTCAAGAGGACCTACGAAAGTCTGGAGATCGCTAATCTAAACTGCTTCATCGAATCTTCAATCTTCTTTAGAACCTGCGCCTATAAAAATTGTAATAATATATGGGGTTAGTACACACTTGTACTAAGTATGGGTGTATGCACATAAACGCATAAGGACTGTGCATGATCAAGGAAGCTCTTCCTACAACAAAATGCCATTTCTGGAAAGTTAAGGCACTTTACTTTCTTAAATCGTTACTTATGATTCATGCTATGAATATGACATATTCTCATGCAATTAAGGCACACAACTCATTTTCTATATGAACATAATACCTTGGAATCATGAACATAATTTTAGAACAACTTAAACAAAATTTTATAATTTTGCTCCCTTAGGCTGAGAGCTCCTATTTCAAGACTAAGTTTATTTTTCAGTCTTTTCTTCTTGTTGTTGTGTAGTTCAATGATCTCCTTTGATTCTATGTCTTACTTACAAGTGAAATGATTCATTGTAGTCCCATACCTGCAACGAATCGAGTAAGTAATTCACAAGACAATGGAAATGATTTGGCTACCCTACTCACAAGTTATACTTCTCATTCTAATTAAATTTGGTATGAATGTATTATAAGCCAATCTTTATTGGCTATGCCCATTAGTTGATTATTTGAGATATATAGATCTTGAGACATATATTCATACTTCAATATTGGCATAAACCACTAACTTGTTAAAACTTCATTCTTATCAACATTAATGATTGACATTCTTAAGATCTTGCTTTACTTACTTCACTACGAACTTACGTTTCTACTTCTTTGCTCTGTTGTTCACTTTGAAAATGCTACTTTCATTCTTTCTTACATTGTTTAAAGAATTCTTTAGCTTTAACGGAAGTAGGTCATGTGAGCTAACATGAAATTCAGTATCTCCCCCACACCAAAAAAGGGTGGTTCACCGGTTAAGGTGAACCAAGTTCTCTGTCTACCCCACACCGAAAAGGGGGGGTTCACCGGCTACAGTGAAACCAAGTTAGTGTCCTCCCAACAACGAAAAGAGGGGTTCATGACTATAGTGAACCAAATTCTTTCCTAAGCGTTACCCGACATAGATCATGTGAGCTAAACATCAAATCCAGTGTCTTCCCCACACCGAAAAGAGGTGGAATCACCGGCCAAAGTGAAACCTACTGCCTAGCATTCACAGGTGGAGGCATCCACAAGCTAGTACCCCTATGCTGGCAAACATAGTTTGAAGGCTAGGAGACATACAGAGACCCTAGTCCACCTGAGTGGTGATCTCGTCTCATGAGGCTTACATGTGCTGGCACAAGCTCATTGTTAGTCTATCGGTGCTAAGCTCAGATCTATTTTACTCATTATCTTTTTGAGTTGACTCAAACATTATGGAAGCGTGCTTCTAGTTATGAGGTTTACTTAACTCTATGGATTACTGGTCATCCATTTCTTTAATTGATGAAAATGAACCTAAGTCTTGCATTATCATCATGGTGCGAGTGAGACTTGTCTCACGAATTCTAGTACCCTCTTATGTGAGTATTTTTGAAATAATCGATTAAGTGTATTTGAGACTTGTCTCACTTCTTTTAACACTCTATATTGGGTCAATTTCATAACTTAAGGTTTTAGCTATTTCGTTACTCACCTTAACTTGTACAACGTTAATTGATAGTCTTTTATGATTCTTTATGAAAGTTATAACTACTTATACAATACTAATACATTCACAAGTTTATATGAATAGGGTATGTTGGGACTTGTCTCATTGATTGGCATACCCTATGTTATGAGTTCATTGATGTAGAGATTAGTATGACTTTACATGATTTGGAAGTAATATGATTGGACATAGTTTTGTTAGCCAATTTGTTGGAATAAATAACAATTTCACTATATGCTTGTCATAATATTATCACTAGCCAATTCAATTACTTCATAAATACATTATAGTAATCTAACATGTTAACAAGCCAACTTTTAACCTTTGATTAGCCTATGAAACAATTCGATGAACAACTTATAACAATTTCATCTTCTCGAACACAAGTAGGCATTACAACATTTAACACTCATGTAAATAACACCCTAAGTATGCAGATCTAACATGTAGGTTTTCATTCGACATATAAATCACTAAAACATACACATAATAATCACTTACTACAACATACAAAGAACATGCATCGAGATTTACATTATAAAAACTACAAGAATAGGAAATCGGGAGAACTAGGGACATGAACATGCGATTCATTGGGAACAACCCTAGTTTCGATATTCTTGAAGTCAAAACGTTTGAAGAGCCTCTTGGAGAAAGAATTTCAGGAGAGAAAACCCATACCTTACTGTAGAATTAAATCTACGAAGATCACCTTGCACTTTGCACGATAACCTTAAAGAATGCTTGCTATCGTCTAGGGTTCTCTTACGTTCTTCACTTGTTTTTTAGTTGTAGCGTTTTTGATGAGTAACGTGTGTCTAAATCTTTAAGAACTGAATGTTAACTTATTTAACTTAGACTATATAACTTAACTAAAATAACTTAATTAGCTAATTACCAAAACGCCCTTCCTAAATTGACTAGAATTAGATAAACACTTGACTTAACCGAAATCTGGAAATTGCTTAGTGGTTTCGGTTTTTACAAATTAAATTAATTAATTAAGTTGTTAAATTAATTAATTAAGTAACCTAGGGTAATTACTAAAGTACCCCTAAGTTGTTAGGACCATCCTAGGTTAGGTACTAGGTTGTCTCTTAGTTAGTTACACGGTTTGGTGTCACCCGACTAGGTCTTAGGTTATCGGGTTCCTTAGTTAGTTATTTTTGGTTGTTCCTAGGTTAGTTAGTTATTTAGGTCAGTTAGTTAGAGTTTAGGACCGGTTAAAGAGCTTGGCCCCACGTGGCTGGACCCGGACGTGCGCCTATCCCCAACCGCTCTAACCGAATCGGTTAGAGTGGTCCCTTGGCCGGTTGCACCTTTTTTTGCACATGTGCTTGCACATGTGTTGCGTGAACTTTCCCAACAAACTATTCTGGAAGGTTCATTTGGAATATTTACTTATTGTCCAAAGGATCCTCACACTATCTTTGGGCACTTCTTAGTCTACATGATCATTATAATAGTTATGTGCTATGGTACCTAGGCTTGATACTTGGATGCCTAGTACTAGATGTGTTAAGTTGAGAATCAATATGTGTATTTTTAGCTTAGGGTCTTCATTGCACATATGTTTCTTAAACAAGCTTGGATTTTATTACACATACTTGTGTATATATAGAAATTTGCTAACACCCGTAAGCCAATATTTTATAATATGCCCAATATTTCTCACTATTGGGCATTGGGATGCCTATGTACCCCAATACGCATTCTTAAAACCTAATAGGCTCTTTACTAGACATGTACATTTTTCTGGAATGTTACAGCTTAGGTCTACGGTTGGGGTTAGGGATAGGGTTAGGGTTAGGATTTAGATTTTTTTTTTGGTTTTAGGTTTTTGTGTTTAGTATTTTTGATTTAAAATCTATGGTTTAGTGTCTTATGTTTGAGTTTTCGTATTTTAGACTTAGGGTTTAGCGTTTAGGGTATAGGGTTAGGGTTAGGGTTAGTATTAAGGTTAGGATGTAGGTTTTTAGGTGTTTTATGGTTCATTGTTTAGCATTTGAGGTTTAAAATCTATTGTTTAGTATTTAATGTTTGGGTTTTGGTATTTTGGGCTTAGGGTTTCGGGTTTAGGGTTTAGGGTTAGGGTTAGGGTAAATATTAGGGTTAGGGTTAGGGTTAGGGTTTGGGGTTTTCTTAGGTTTTAGGGTTTAGGGTTTAGGATTACAGTTTTAATATCAATGGTTTAGTGTTTAATATTTGGATTTTAGTGTTGTGGGCTTGGGATTTAGGATTTATGCTAGGGTTAGGTTTAGGGTTAGGGTTTAGCTTGTTTTTTAGGTTTTAGTGTTTGGGGTTAAGGATTTGAGTTGTAATATCTATGGTTTAGTGTTCAATGTTAGGGGTTTTGGTATTTTTGTCTTTGGGTTTAGGGTTTAGTGTTTAGGGTAAGGGTTAAAGATAGGGTTAGGGTTAGGGTTAGGGTTAGGTATAGGGTAAGGGTTAGGGTTTAGTGTTTTTTTTAGGTTTTAGGTTTTGGGGTTTAGGATTTTTGGTTTAAAATATTTGGTTTAATGTTTAATGTTTGGGTTTTGGTATTTTGTGCTTGGGGTTTAGAATTAGGGTTAGGGTTAAGGTTTGGGTTAGGGTTTAGCTTTTTTTAGTTTTTAAGAATTATGGTTTAGGTTTTATATTTTTGACTAAGGTTTTTTTTGGACTTAGGTTTTAGGTTTAGGGTGTAGGTTCTTTTTAGGTTTTATAATTTAGGGTTTAGCATTTGAGGTTTATAATCTATTGTTTAGTGTTTAATATTTGGTTTTTTGTATTTTGGGCTTTGGATTTAGTGTTTATGGTAGGTTTAGTGTTAGGGTTAATGTTAGGGTTACGGTTAGGTTTTAGGTTGTTTTTTAAGTTTTTGGGTTTGGGGTTATTTGAGTTGTAATATCTATCATATTGTGTTTAATTTTAGGGTTTTGGTATTTTGGGCATTGGGTTTAGGGTTAAGGTTAAGGATAGGGTTAGGGTTAGGGTTAGGGTTAGGGTTAGGGTTAGGGTTTAGTTTTTTATTTAGGTTTTGGGGTTTAGGATTTTTGGTATATAATCTATGGTTTAGTGATTAATATTTGTGTTTTGGTATTGTCACATCCGGGGAGCACCCCCTAGAAGTAACATGCCGTACTTGACCTCCGGAGGTCTTATACAAGCCCATAGTTATCATTCATCACATTGAAAACTCCATCTCATATATAGATAAAACATAATTCATAATACATATATAGACCTTAAATCTCTTTGCCATCTTAGACTCAACAACATTAGAGTGCATTAGGGACACGACCCATAAGACACATTACATAACTATACAATATTTAAAGAATTTACAGTAAAGACATAAGTAGGAGATCCTTGAACTTAAGGATTCCTTTCATTGAGCTTGGGAATCATCTATCAAGCTCTTCACCATTCAAGAAATCCTTTAAGCATCAATAACCTACACTTTGTGTAAAAAGTAGCGAAGAAAGGGATTAGCACAAGAATGTACTAATTATGACAACCATGCAAAAATATGCATTTAAAAGGGACATTTTCTTTGAAATCATACTTCATGCCATTTTATGTAAATCATCATAAAAATTTTATCAATAGCATTTATATCAATCACCAAACATCATAGAAAATCACATATAGAATTTAAGTCCCATTTGAGGTCACTTTACAGCGAACTCATTCTCCTTAACTGTGAACTTCCCTTTTTCATTCATGATGCATCACCTTAGGACCACAAGGAATACCATATGTATCATCTACACAAGACTACACATACCATCTTAGAAGTATAGTACAACATAGGCATAGTTAAACCAAGACTACAAGGATAATTACAGTAAACTACATTTAACTTGCACATATAGAAACTTCACTTCACATTAATGCACTTATAAGACCTTACTCACAATCCTACTCTAAGACTACTAGTACAATTTATATGTGGAGCCCCATAACCTCACAGATACTTAGTAAACCTATCATAAGACCACAAGCCTTACCATCCAATTTATACATCAACAGGTAAGTGAAGACAACTTCATTCATGTCAATACAAGACCTTCATCATATAGTCAATAATTTCAACATCTTACATATAGACTCATACCATGCACATCTTCATAACAAGTAGACCAATACTACAAAGTCATGCATAAAGAACATATAGATCGACTCATGCATTAGAACACCTTCCTAGAACTTCATAAGGAGATACTTGTGCAATGTCTAGATGGGTTCATTACTTCCACCTATCCTAAGTAACATCCCTTAAGTCATTCTAGTTATGGTCATAGTCATTTACTTCCATTGTCCATTTTACTTTAGGAAAACTATAGCATTAACCGACATAGATCATGTGATGCTAAACAAGGAATCCGGTGTCATGAAACCCCACACCGAAAGAAGGTGGTCTACTGGCCAAAGTAGAACCAAACGTGACATAGCTTTCTAGGAGGATCCACTAGCTAGTATCCTATGGTGGCAACATAGCTATGGAACTTGGAGGATATCTTGGAAACATCCCTCTATGCCCTTGGCATATGAGGCTTTCCACCTCATGAGATTTATTGTAGACCTACCTTTCCACATTGGAAAGGGACACACACTCATATACAAGTTCACTCTGTGCTAAGCTAAGTTCCCTTTATTATAAAAGCCTTCGTTAACACTTATTTATAAAAACATAGGCTTAGTAGAGTCATCCCCTCATATACTTAGCTCAGAGGTCATAGATGAGAGTTCATCAACCTAATTCATGTGAGAAATCCTTTCACATGGACATGGCATATGTATAGCACCATCCAGTTTAGGGTACACATGAATACATCTTTCAAGGCCCCTCTCTTGACTAGATTTTCATACATGTGTGTGTGTATACATATATGTGAGCAAACCTTTCACATAACACATTAAGTCACACATATTCATACATCATATTCATACATATAGAAACAAAAACTAGAACTATCCTATCAAGGTACACATGTGCAATGCATAGGCAAGGTCCCATACTCTTGCCCATACTAGTACACCTATAAAGTCATCCTAGCTAAGGAAAACACATATCATACTTTCATAAACGTCATCTTAACATGCATAGTAGTAGACACTAGTGAATATGAGAACTACCTTTCATTTAGACACCATGACCTATACCACTTGTAACATGCATGTAAAGTGAGTGTGTGTGTACATTAGTCACATGATCACATAATGACTATCAACAACACATTGAGGCATCCACTCTCTTAGACCATAATACTCTTTCAAGCATAGACAACACAACACACAATAGCATATGAGACAAGTCAACTTCATTTTACACTTATGACTCCTAAATTGTACTATTCATGTATTCACATAGGGGTAGATAGGTAAGGGACTATTAACCATTTTAACACATCAATGGCAGAACCTATACATTAACCTAGCATGGATATATACATGCTTATACAATAGCCATACAACCTAGCTCAAAACTAGAATAAGAAAGTAGGCATAAACTTCTCATAATATCATCATGAGCACATGTTCATAAGTTCATCAATTTTCTTTCAAGGCCATGGTCAACACATAAATAATGACAATAAAGTAAACACCGCCACCATAGGTGGACCATACCACACAATCCCATACAAGGCTTCATCAACATTACTATAAAGAAAGTAGAAGAGATAAGCATTCTTACCAATTTCTTACCCTTTGGTCATCATTGACCAATACACCTTGTTTATCAACAATTCATATATATAGGGCAGTATCTAAATGTACTTTAAGAATAGAAGAAACCATGTACAAGTCACTACAAGATCATTACACAACTAGTGCAAAACATTACCATTGTTCTAGAGAATAGATAGGCACAGAAGATCAATTACTTTCCCTAGTATTGCTCATAAATCATCATGTATAATTAATATACATTTAGGGTAGTAGCTAAATAGATATAAATCAAATCTAAATCATGCTTCATCTATCCTAAAATTAAGATCACATTATGTTCATTACAATATTCAAATTGAAGGCTAGAAGAACCTAGATCAATTCATGCCAAGATTCCTTGTCTTTGATCATCAAGAATTCATACCTACAATCCATTAATATCATCAATATAAGGCAGTAGTTAAAGACAATATAATCTACATGAAATCCTACTACAATTGTCATAACTACTAGATCACAGTGTACATTCTACATTAGACATCAATGGAAAAGAGAAGAATCATAGGCTAATCGACATTGATCAACATGAATTGCTTATTTATAACTTATCAATAATATCCAATTAAGATAGTACATACAACCAGCCCTACACAATCGAATTTCACATTAAATCATTAAGAAGCCAATGTTACAGTGAATTATGTAAAACTAAGCTAAACATGTTCAAATCTTCATACATTGATCCTCATGGATCCATTACATAGAATTCAACATTAATTCACGTAAACAATAGTAGATATAGGTGATTCAACGTAAGAACATAAAAATTCAATCGATAACAAGTCATGATCTCAATGCCCAAGCAAGAGCTAAATCAAGTTTGGGAAGGGACATGGGTTCATCAGGCAATTGGAGTCAAAATAATGTTAAAACTACTGCATTAACTTAAATTAATCATGATTTAATCGTTCTAAACATTTTTAGAAAGAACTCATGGATAGATTGAAGAAGGAGAAGTTTGATCATATTTTTCTCTTTGAAATTATTGAGATTAACTCTCTAGATGGAAGGATAACTAGAGATGAAGGATCACCATACCTTTATATACATGAAGACCTCTAAAACATTGTGAAGAAGTCATGAAATTCTAAGATCCAAGCTGTTCTTGAGGTTCAATAACAATGGAGGTTTCTAGGGGGAAGATTTTTGGAGGGAAAGGTTTCTTATGTGTTTATAAGATTGGGAAAGGGAGGTTCACGTGTTTGATGACTTATATACACCCAAAATTATGTAAATAACTCAATTAGTTTCAGTTTAGGACGTGGGGTGAATTTCCCATTCTCCCCTTTAATGAACAGACACAGGCACCAGTTTACAGGCCACCATCGACGGAACCACCTACTGGACGTAGGTCAGTCGACGGGCCGTGCATTGGCTTCCGTCGATTTGTCCTTGGGACAATTTTTGGATTTAGACCTGCCCAAGATAACTACCAATCTACAATACCTCACCTACGGGCCATTGGTTGACCAACTGGCCGTCGTTTGGTCCGTCGATTGACACTGCCAAGGTAGTTTCTCGACCAGCCTTGTGTCCTTCTTATGGGACCTTTTGCGGGACCCTTTAGAAGTTGTACTAGGACGTTTACAGAGTAAATACAACGCTTAATACGTTGTAGACCTTCCAAATAAGTTTCACCCAAAACCAACACCTGCAACTTGTCCAAACATACTAGGTCCTATCAAGACACCCTAAATCATTTTGGGGTTCTTACAATATCCCCCACTTGGGAACATTCGTCCTCGAATGACACTTAGAACATTATAAACATGACAAGGACTTCAATGCATCATAAAGCAGTTCATCATATTCATAACACCATTACATAGAAGTTAATGCACCAAACTTACAAGGAACAAAACTTCACATCATTTAGCAATCAATGCACACAAGCAAGAAAAACTTCAATTTACTCACTCCTTAATGCATCAATTACAAGTCTCTTATCATGTTCATAGGAGGAACATCCTTCTCCTAATCATCACATGGTCATTACAATCACTTTTATGAAGACTTCATCATGTATGGCCACTCATAGGCAGATTACAAAAATACTCAAAAGACATTTAAGCACTCATATTTCAATGCACATAGACTTGAGTTATTTGAATCAACAAAGATCTTTATTAGTTAAACCTAGTGCAATGAAGGTCACACTCAACCATTCCATTCTTAGTAGTGTCCATGGAGGAATGTCCTTCTCCTCAACACACTTACATGTGTCATGAGTTCATACCCAAGCAAATGCACAAAGGTCATCTTTACTGTAATTTGAAGAATTCTCAACTTTTCAAATCAAGACATGCTCATGTGTTCTTCCTAGTGAAGTCTAAATGGTAAGTCACACCAAGTGCATCACAACAATTAGGAAGTCATTTCTTACTATGTCAATTTATAACATGGTACTCACCTTCACAGTAAGCATCGTTTAGGAACATTAATACAAATTATAGGCACATACATGAATACTAAACTAAAAATGCTCTCTTTTCTCAAGAGTGAGCCTACAATCATGCTTTCCCAACCATATAAGTCACAAAATTTTCAAGAGACTCCACATATTTCATTTTAAAGAGGCTTAATTTCTCATTATAAGGCTAAACCTTGCATATCAAAAGTGGCTGAAGCCAAGATTCGCACTTTATCTCATGAAGTCAAATGTACAATTAGCATGTTAGGATGTACAATACTTATGAGAAAACATGTATTTAATCAAAATTTCCATTCATGCACTTTGTAATATTCATTATATCTTTAAGGTAATGTCAATCATTCATACCAAACATATAAAGTTCATGCAATTCATACTTTATGCAAGAATCTATTCATGAACAAGCTCATCAAGGCTTAATTAAATTCAAGATCAAGCAAAAATAGAAGGTCAAGGTAGACAATATATACAACCTTACCATTTCATCACTATCCCCCACTTAGGGTAAACCCAATTAAGAGCAACTTAACCCAAACTAAAGAGGATATTAACTTAACAATCTTCATTTTTCATCACTTAAAAGTGATTACCATTTAGAAGGAATTTAAAGTAAGTCAAGCAAGGCCTTTTAAACTTTATTTCCTAGGCAATTTATCCCCAATCTTCATGTTAGGTCATCTCATTCATCCACATAAGGTTTTCATACAATACAATAGACACCAAGGTAATGAAACATTAGGGGAAGACAACAAAGAGACTTAGCCATAAACTTTCTTATTTTCCCTAGAACATTACAGTAAGGTGACTTCTAGGTCACTAAAACCCACATCATCATCCTACCAAGACATGCACACTACCTTTACACTTAGGATCAAGTATACAAAAAGGACTCCAATCCATATTAGGTAATCAAGAATGTTCACACATACAAACTAAGGCAACTTTTGAAACATTATGCATATATTCAAGGGAAATATTGGACACCTTTAAGCACATATTCCTAGGGTAGCATGCTTTCATAAGTAGTTACTAAGCATTTCAAGTTCAAATCATATCATTAGGCTACCAACATATAAAACCATATAGTAACACATCATTCCAAAAGCACTCATCTCAACCATAACAACTTCTAGCATGCTTTAACCATATAATGACACACATTCTTCAACATATCATGCTATTTCACATATGTATTATACATAGCCATAAATGGCATCATATTATCAAAACATGTCAAAATCACCTTCAAACATACTCATTCAACCATAAAACCAAGTTAAGCATTAACTCACCTTTTCTCCCTCAAGCATAGAGATACAATCTCATCCAAGAAATCACATCTAAAAGACCGCTGGACAAGAAAACATAAGAGAGAGATCTTATAGAGTTAAGTTCTATGGCACGATATGAGAATGATGAAGAAGTGAAACTCTATCGTCCTATGGCCTCCTGTACCATTTGATGTGTCGCGACTCACAACCAATTCTACGAGACTCTGCTAGACGTGGCAATATGAGACTTTAGAACCTAAAACCACTTTATAAGCCTCATGCTCTGATACCACGTTTGTCACATCCGGGGAGCATCCCCTAGAAGTAACATGGCGTACTTGATCTCTCGTAGGTATTATAAAAGCCCATAGTTATCATTCATCGCATTGACATAGTAAATTTAGCGGAAAATTTAAAACTTTTCATAGCACATCATATTCTAAAAACTCCATCTCATATATAGATAAAACATAAGTCATAATACATATATAGACCTTAAATCTCTTTGCCATCTTAGATTCAACAACATAGAGTACATTAGGGACACGGACCATAAGACACATTACATAACTATACAATATTTAAAGACTTTACAATAAAGACATAAGAAGGAGATCCTTGAACTTAAGGATTACTTTAATTGAGCTTGGGAATCATCTATAAAGCTCTTCACCATTCAAGACATCCTTTAAACATCCATAACCTACACTTTTTGTAAAAAGTAGAGAAGAATGGGATTAGCACAAGAATGTACTAAGTATGGCAACCATGCAAAAACATGCATTTAAAAGGGATATTTTCTTTGAAATGATACTTCATGCCATTTTAAATAAATCATCATAAAGCTTTTATCAATAGCATTAATATCAATCACATACTTCATATAATCATATTCAAAGGCCAAACATCATAGAAAATCACATATAGAATTTAAGTCCCATTTGAGGTCACTTTACAGTGAGCTCATTCTCCTTAACAGTGAACTTCCCTTTTTTATTCATTAACCTCCCAACTAATCCTTTAGTGATACTTGGGCAATGCATCACCTTAGGACCAAAAGGAAAACCATATGTATCATCTACACAAGACAACACATACCATCATAGATGTATAGTACAACATAGGCATAATTAAACCAAGACTATAAGGACAATTACACTAAACTAAATTTATCTTGCACATAACTATACAATATTTAAAGACTTTACAATAAAGACATAAGAAGGAGATCCTTGAACTTAAGGATTACTTTAATTGAGCTTGGGAATCATCTATAAAGCTCTTCACCATTCAAGACATCCTTTAAACATCCATAACCTACACTTTTTGTAAAAAGTAGAGAAGAATGGGATTAGCACAAGAATGTACTAAGTATGGCAACCATGCAAAAACATGCATTTAAAAGGGATATTTTCTTTGAAATGATACTTCATGCCATTTTAAATAAATCATCATAAAGCTTTTATCAATAGCATTAATATCAATCACATACTTCATATAATCATATTCAAAGGCCAAACATCATAGAAAATCACATATAGAATTTAAGTCCCATTTGAGGTCACTTTACAGTGAGCTCATTCTCCTTAATAGTGAACTTCCCTTTTTTATTCATTAACCTCCCAACTAATCCTTTAGTGATACTTGGGCAATGCATCACCTTAGGACCAAAAGGAAAACCATATGTATCATCTACACAAGACAACACATACCATCATAGATGTATAGTACAACATAGGCATAGTTAAACCAAGACTATAAGGACAATTACACTAAACTAAATTTATCTTGCACATAACTATACAATATTTAAAGACTTTACAATAAAGACATAAGAAGGAGATCCTTGAACTTAAGGATTACTTTAATTGAGCTTGGGAATCATCTATAAAGCTCTTCACCATTCAAGACATCCTTTAAACATCCATAACCTACACTTTTTGTAAAAAGTAGAGAAGAATGGGATTAGCACAAGAATGTACTAAGTATGGCAACCATGCAAAAACATGCATTTAAAAGGGATATTTTCTTTGAAATGATACTTCATGCCATTTTAAATAAATCATCATAAAGCTTTTATCAATAGCATTAATATCAATCACATACTTCATATAATCATATTCAAAGGCCAAACATCATAGAAAATCACATATAGAATTTAAGTCCCATTTGAGGTCACTTTACAGTGAGCTCATTCTCCTTAACAGTGAACTTCCCTTTTTTATTCATTAACCTCCCAACTAATCCTTTAGTGATACTTGGGCAATGCATCACCTTAGGACCAAAAGGAAAACCATATGTATCATCTACACAAGACAACACATACCATCATAGATGTATAGTACAACATAGGCATAGTTAAACCAAGACTATAAGGACAATTACACTAAACTAAATTTATCTTGCACATATACCAACTTCACTTCACATTAATGCACTTATAAGACCTTATTCACAATCCTACTCTACTCCTACTAGTGCAATGTATATGTGGAGCCCCATAACCTCACATATACTTAGTAAACCTATCATAAGACCACAAGCCTTACCATCCAATTTATACATGAACAAGTAAGTGAAGACAACTTCATTCATGTCAATACAAGACCTTCATCATATAGTCAATATTTCAACATCATGCATATAGACTCATACCATGCACATCTTCATAAAAAGTAGACCAATACTACAAAGTCATCCATAAAGAACATATACATAGACACATGCATTATAACACCTTCCTAGAACTTCCTAAGGAGATACTTGTGCAATGTCTAGATGGGGTCATTACTTCCACCTATCCTAAGTAACATCCCTTAAGACATTCTAGTTAGCGTCCTAGTCATTTAATCCAATTGTCCATTTTACTTTAGGTAAACTATAGTCTTAACCAACATAGACCATGTGATGCTAAGCATGGAATCCGTTGTCATGAAACCCCGCCCCGAAAGAAGGTGGTCTACCGGACAAAGTAGAACCAAACGTGACATAACTTTCTAGGTGGATCCACTAGCTAGTATCCTATGGTGGCAACATATTATGGAACTTGGAGGATATCTTGGAAACATCCCTTTATGCCCTTGGGCTATGAGGCTTTCCACCTCATGAGATTTATGGTAGACCTACCTTTCCACATTGGAAAGGGACACACACTCATATACAAGTTCACTCGGTGCTAAGCTAAGTTCCCTTTATTGAAAAAGTCTTCATTAACATTTATTTATAAAGCATAGGCTTAGGATAATCATCCTCTCATATGCTTAGCTCATATGTCATAGATGAGAGTTCATCAACCTAATTCATGTGAGAAATCCTTTCACATGGACATAGCATATGTATAGCACCATCTAGTTTAGGGTACACATGAATACATCTTTCAAGGCCCCTCTCTTGACTATATCTTCATACATGTGTGTGTATACATATATGTGAGCAAACCTTTCACATAACACATTAAGTCACACATATTTATACATCATATTCATACATATAGAAACAAAAACTAGAACTATCCTATCAAGGTACCCATGTGCAATGCATAGGCAAGGTCCCATACCCTTGCCCATACTAGTACACCTATAAAGTCATCCTAGCTAAGGAAAACACATATCATGCTTTCACAAACGTCATCTTAACATGCATAGTAGTAGACACTAGTGAATATGAGAACTACCTTTCATTTATACACCATGACCTATACCACTTGTAACATGCATGTAAAGTGAGTGTGTGTGTACATTAGTGACATGATCACATAATGACTATCAACAACACATTGAGGCAGCCACCCTGTTAGACCATAATACTCTTTCAAGCATATACAACACAACACATAATATCATAGGAGAAAAGTCAACTTCATTTTACACTTAAGACTCCTAATTTGTACTATTCATGTATTCACATAGGGGTACATAGGTAAGGGTCTATTAACCATTTTAACACATCAATGGCAGAGACTATACTTTACCCTAACATGGATATATGCATGCTTATACAATAGCCATACAACCTAGCTCACAATTAGAATAGGAAAGTAGGCATAAACTTCTCATAGTATCATCATGAGCACATGTTCATAAGTTCATAAATTTTCCTTCAAGGCCATGGTCAACACATATATAATAAATATAACGTAAGAACCGCCACCATAAGTGGACCATACCACAAAATGCCATACAAGGCTTCATCATAAGAAAGTAGAAGAGATAAGCATTCTTACCAATTTCTTAGCTTTGGTCATCATTGACCAATACACCTTGTTTATCAACAATTCATATATATATAGGGCAGTATCTAAATGTACTTTAAACATAGAAGAAACCATGTACAATTCACTACAAGATCATGACACAACTGGTGCAAAACATTACCATTGTTCTAGAGAATAGATAGGCATAGATCATCAATCAATTTCCCTAGTCTTGTTCATAAATCATCATGTACCAATAATATACATTTAGGGCAGTATCTAAATAGATATAGATCAAATCTAAATCATACTTCATCTACCCTAGAATTAAGATCACATAATGTTCATTACAACATTCAAATTGAAGGCTAGAAGAACCTTAGATAAATTCATGCCAAGATTCCTTTTCTTGGATAATCAAGAATTCATACCCACAATGCATTAATATCATCAATATAAGGCAGTAGTTAAAGACAATATAATCTACATGAAATCCTACTACAATTGCCATAACCACTAGATCACAGTGAACATTCTACTTTAGACATCAATGGAAAAGAGAAGAATTAGGCTAATCGACATTAATCAACATGAATCGCTTATTTATAACTTATAAATAAAATCCAATTAAGATATTAGATACAATTAGCCCTATATAATCGAATTCCATATTAAATCATTAAGAAGCCAATGTTACAGTAAATTATGTAAAACTAAGCTCAAAATGTTCAAATTTTCATACATTGATCCTCATAGATCCATTACATACAATTCAACATTAATTCAAGTAAACAACAGTAGATATAGGTGATTCAACGTAAGAACATCACAATTCAATCGATAACAAGTCATGATCACAATGCCATGCAAGGCTAAATCAAGTTTGTGAAGGGACATGGGTTCATCATGCAATTGGAGTCAAAATCATGTTAAAACCACTGTATTAACTCCAATTAATCATGATTTAATCATTCAAAACATTTTTAGAAAGAACCCATGGATATAATGAAGAAGGAGAAGTTTGATCATATTTTTCTCTTTGAAATCATTGAGATTAACTCTCTAGATGGAAGGATAACTAGAGATGAAGGATCACCATACCTTTATATACATGAATACCTCTAAAACTTGGTGAAGAAATCATGCAATTCCAAGCTCCAAGTTGTTCTTGAGCTTCAACAACAATGGAGGTTTATAGGGGGATGATTTTTGAAGGGAAAGGTTTCTTACGTGTGTATGGGATTGGGAATGGGAGGTTCACGTGTTTGATGAATTATATACACCCAAAATTAGGTAAATAACTCAATTAGAGTTATTTTATGACGTGGGGTGAATTTCCCATTCACCACTTTAATGAAGCAGACGCAGGTACCAGTTTACAGGCCACCATCGACGGAACTACCTACTGGACGTAGTTCAGTCGATGGGCCGTGCATTGGCTTCCGTTGATTGGTCCTTGGCCAATTTGTTGCTTGAGACCTTCCCAAGATAAGTACCAATCAACTAGACCTCAACTATGGGCCGTTGGTTGACCAACTGGATGTCGTTTGGTCCGTCGATTGACACTGCCGAGGCAGTGTCTCGACCAGCCTTGGGTCCTTCTTGTGGGCGCTTTTACGGGCCCTTTAGAAGTCTTACCCTGACGTTTATAACATAAATACAACACTTAATAAGTTTTAGACCTTCCACATAAGTTTTACCCGAAACCAACACCTGCAACTCATCCAAACAGGCTAGGCCCCATCAAGACACACTTTAGCGTCTTAAGGGCAATCTTTCAAATGCCTTGGACGGTCTTGGTCGTTTGACCTCCAAACTTCTCAAAACTCAATATAATACAATTTAACATATTTATAACTCATTTTAAGACTTCATAAGATCATTCATACACATATAAGCATGCATAGACATATGAGGCACATAGGTGACTAATCGTCAAACGTCTTGGTCGCCCCTTGACGTTTGACTTCCAAAACACCTCAAACTTTGCACACTTCCTCTTAACAATAGTATGACTCATTTTAGGACCTTATGAAGTTAAGAAAAACACGTTAGAATCTAGACACCCTAACTCATTTTGGGGGTCTTACAGGTATTTTGGGCTTGGAGTTTCAAGTTAATGGTAAGGGTTAGGGTTAGGGTTAAGGTTAGGGTTAGGGTTAGGGTTTAGGGTTTTGGTTAAGGATTTGAGTTGTAATATTTATGGTTTAGTGTTCAATGTTAGGGTTTTGATATTTTGGACTTTGAGTTTAGGGTTTAGGGTTAGGGTTAAGGATAGGGTTAGGGTTAGGGTTTGAGTTAGGGTTAGGGTTAGTGTTTAGTTTCTTTTAGCTTTTAGGGTATGTGGTTTAGGATTCGAGGTTTATAATCTATGGTTTAGTGTTTAATGTCTGGGTTTTTGTATTTTGGACTTAGGTTTTTTTTGGACATAGGGTTTAGGGTTAGGGTGCAGTTTTTTTTTTATTAATATGGTTCACAGTTTAGCATTTGAGATTTAAAATCTGTTGTTTAGTAATTAATTTTTGGGTTTATGTATAGAGTTAGGGTTAGGGTTAAGGTTAGGGTCAGGGTTAGGGTTTTGGGTTCATTTAGATTTTTGGGTTAAGGGTGTAGAATTTGAGGCTTAATATCAATGGTTTAGTGTTTATTGTTTTGGTTTTGGTATTTTGGGCTTGGGGTTTAGGGTTTATGGTAAGGTTAGGGTTAGGGTTGATGTTAGGGTTAAGGTTAGAGTTTAGTGTGTTTTTAGGTTTAAGGTTTTGCGGTTAAGGATTTAGTTGTATATCTATGGTTTAGTGTTTAACGTTAGGGTTTTGGTATTTTTGACTTTGATTTTAGGGTATAGGGTTTAGGGTTAGGGTTAAGGATAGGGTTAGGGATAAGATTCGTGTTAGAAATAGGGTTAGGGTTAGGGTTTAGGTTTTTTTTTTTTTTTTGTTTTTGGGGTTTAGGATTTTTTGTTTAAAATTTATGGTTTAGTGTTTAATGTTTGGGTTTTGGTATTTTGAGCTTGGGGTTTTGGGTTAATGGTTTAGGGTTAGGGTTAGGGTTAAGGTTAGGGTTAGGGTTTGGGTTTGGGTTAGGGTTTAAGTTTTTTGTAGGTTTTAAGGTTTGTGGTTTAGGATTTGAGATTTAAAATCTATGGTTTAGTGTTTAATGTTTGGGTTTTAGTATTTTGAACTTAGATTTTTTTTCTTGGACTTAGGGTTTAGGGATTAGGGTTAGGATGTAGGTTTTTTTTTAGGTTTTATGGTTCAGGGTTTAGCAATTGAGGTTTTAAATCTATGGTTTAGTATTTAATGTTTGGGTTTTGGTATTTTGGGCTTTGGGTTTAAGGTTTATGGTAGGGTTAATTTTAGGGTAAGGGTTAGGTTTTAGGTTGTTTTTTAAGTTATAGGGTTTAGGGTTATTTCAGTCGTAATATCTATGGTTTAGTTTAATGTTAGGGTTTTGGTATTTTCGGCTTTGGGTTTTTGGTTAAGGTTAAAGATAGGGTTAGGTTTAGGGTTAGGGTTTAGTTTTTTTTTTTAGGTTTTACGTTTTGGGATTTAGGATTTTTGTATTTAAAATCTATGGTTTAGGGTTAGGGTTAGGTTTAAGGTTAGGGTTAGGGTTTGGGTTAATAGTTTAGGGTTAGGGTTAGGTTTAAGGTTAGAGTTAGGGTTTGGGTTAGTGTTAGGGTTTAGGTTTTTATTAGGGTTTAGGGTTTTTGGTTTAAGATTTGAGGTTTAGAATCTATATTTTAGTGTTTAATGTCTGGGTTTTTGTATTTTGGACTTATGTTTTTTTTGAACTTAGGATTTAAGGTTAGTGTGTACGTATTTTTTAATATGATTCAGGGTTTAGCATTTGAGGTTTAAAATCTATTGTTTAGTATTTAATGATTAGATTTTGGAATTTTGGGATTTGAGTTTTGGGTTTATGGTTTAGAGTTAGGATTAGGGTTAGGCTTAGGGTTTTGGGTTCATTTAGATTTTTGGGTTTAAGGTGAAGAATTTGAGGTTTAATATTAATGGTTTAGTGTTTATTGTTTAGGTTTTGGTATTTTGTGTTTGGGGTCTAAGGTATATGGTAGGGTTAGGGTTAGGGTTAATGTTAGGGTTAGGGTTAGGGTTTACGTTATTTTTTTCCAGTTTTTAGGTTTAGGGGTTAAGGATTTGAATTGTAATATCTATGGATTAGTGTTTAACGTTAGGGTTTTTGTATTTTTGACTTTGAGTTTAGGGTATAGGGTTTAGGGTTAGGGTTAAGGATAGAATTAGGTTAGGTTACAGATAGGGTTAGGGTTAGAGTTTAGGGTTTGTTTTAGTTTTAGGTTTTGGGGTTTAGGATTTTTATTTTAAAATCTGTGGTTTAGTGTTTAATTTTTGGATTTTGGTATTTTGGGCTTGGGGTTGTGGGTTGATGGTTTAGGGTTAGGGTTAGGGTTAGGGTTAGGATTTAGGTTTTTTTAGGTTCTAGTGTTTGTCGTTTAAAATTTTACATTTAAAATCAATGGTTTAGTGTTTAATATTTGGGGTTTTGTATTTTGGACTTAGGGTTTAGGGTTTAGGGTTAGGGTTAGGGTTACCATTAGGGTTAGGGTGTAGCTTTTGTTTTAGGTTTTATGATTCAGGGTTTAGCATTTGAGGTTTAAAATCTATGTTTTAGTATTTAATGTTTGGGTTTTTATATTTTGGGCTTAGGGAATTGGGTTTATGGTTTAGAGTTAGGGTTAGGGTTAATTTTACGGTTAGGATTCGAGTTTTTTTTTTTTTTTTTAGGTTTTTGGGTTTAGGGTTTAGGATTTGATATTTAATACAATGGTTAGTGTTTAATGTTTGGGTTTGGTATTTTGGGCATGGGGTTTAGGATTTATGGTAGGGTTAGGGTTAGGGTCAGGTTTAGGTTATTTTTTAGGTTATATGGTTTGGGGTTAAGTATTTAAGTTGTAATATCTATGGTTTAGTGTTAAATGTTAGGGTTTTCGTATTTTGTTTTTTGTATTTAGGGTTTAGGGTTTAGGGTTAGGGTTAAGGATAGGGTTAGAGTTATGGCTCGTGTTAGGGATATGGTTAGGGTTAGGGTTTAGTTTTTTTTTTTAGGTTTTAGGTTTTGGGGTTTAGGATTTTTTATTTAAAACCTATGGTTTAGTGTTTAGTGTTTGGGTTTAGTTTTTTGGGCTTAATGTTTCTTGTTAATGGTTTAGAGTTAGGTTTAGGGTTTAGGTTAGGGTTAGGGTTAGGGTTAGGGTTAGGGTTAGGGTTAGGGTTAGGGTTTAGTTTTTCTTTAGGTTTTAGGGTTTGTGGTTTAGGATTTGAGGTTTAAAATCTATGGTTTAGTGTTTAATGTTTGGGTTTTTATATTTTGGACTAAGGTTCTTTTTGGACTTAGGGTGTAGGTTTAGGGTGTAGGTTCTTTTTAGGTTTTATTATTTAGGATTTAGCATTTGACTTTTAAAATCTATTATTTAGTGTTTAACATTTGGGTTTTTGTATTTTGGACTTTGGGTTTAGTGTTTATGGTAGGGTTAGTGTTAGGGTTAATGTTTGGGTTAGGGTTAGGTTTTATGTTGTTTTTTAAGATTTAGGGTTTGGGGTTATTTGAGTTATATATCTATCGTTTAGTGTTTAATGTTAGGCTTTTGGTATTTTGGGCATAGGGTTTAGGGTTATGGTTAAGGATAGGGTTAGGGTTAGGGTTTAGGGTTTTTTGAGGTTTTAGGCTTTGGGGTTTAGGATTTTTGGCATAACATCTATGGTTTAGTGTTTACTATTTGGATTTTGGTATTTTGGGCTTGAGGTTTTGGGTTAATGGTTAGTTTAGGGTTACGGTTAGGGTTAAGTTTTTTTTAGGTTTTAGGGTTTGGGTTTAGGATTTGAGTTGTAATATCTATGGTTTAGTGTTCAATGTTAGGGTTTTGGTATTTTGGACATTGAGTTTAAGGTTTAGGTTTACGGTTAGGGTTAAGGATAGGGTTAGGCTTTGGGTTAGTGTTTAGTTTTTTTTTAGGTTTTAGGGTATGTGGTTTAGGATTTGAGGTTTAAAATCTATGGTTTAGTGTTTAATGTCTGGGTTTTCGTATTTTGGACTTAGGTTTTTTTTGGACTTAGGGTTTAGGGTTAGGGTGTAGTTTTTTAAAAAAAATATGGTTCAGGGTTTAGCATTTGAGCTTTAAATTCTATTGTTTAGTATTTAATGTTTGGTTTTTTGTATTTTGGCCTTCGGTTTTTGGGTTTATTGTTTAGTGTTAGGGTTAAGGTTAAGGATAGGGTTAGGGTTAGGGTAAGAGTTTTGTTTTTTTGTAGATTTTTGGATTTAGGGTGTAGAATTTGAGGTTTAATATCAACGGTTTAGTGTTTATTGTTTTGGTTTTCGTAATTTGGGCTTGGGGTTTAGGGTTTATGGTAGGGTTAGGGTTAGGGTTATGTTAGGGTTTAGGTTGTTTTTAGCTTTTAGGGTTTGGGGTAAAGGATTTGAGTTGTAATATCTAGGGTTTAGTGTTTAACATTAGGGTTTTGGTATTTTTGGCTTTGAGTTTAGGGTATAGGGTTTAGGGTTAGGGTTAAGGATAGGTTTAGGGATAGGATTCATGTTAGGGTTAGGGTTAGGTTAGGGTTTAGTTTTTTTTTTGTTTTTTTTTTTTGTTTTTGGGGTTTAGGATTTTTGGTTTATAATATATGGTTTAGTATTTAATGTTTGGGTTTTGGTATTTTGGGCTTGGGGTTTTGGGTTAATAGTTTAGGGTTAGGGTTAGGGTTAAGGTTAGGGTTAGGGTTAGGGTTTCATTTTTTTTAGGTTTTAGGGTTTGTGGTTTAGGATTTGAGATTTAAAATCTATGGTTTAGTATTTAATGTTTGGGTTTTCGTATTTTGAAATTAGGGTTTTTTTCTTGGACTTAGGGTTTAGGGATTATGGTTAGGGTTATGGTTAGGATTAGGGTTAGGTGTACGTTTTTTTTTAGGTTTTATGGTTCTGGGTTTAGCATTTGAAATTTCAAATCTATGGTTTAGTATTTAATGTTTGGGTTTTGATATTTTGGGCTTAGGGTTTTGGGTTTATGGTTTAGAGTTATGGTTAGGGTTAAGGTTATGGTTAGGGTTAGGGTTAAGGTTTTTGTTTTTTTTTAGTTTTTTGGATTTAGGGTTTAGGATTTAAGGTTTATAATAATGGTTTAGTGTTTAATGTTTGGGTTTTTGTATTATGGGCTTGAGGAGTAGGATTTATAGTAGGGTTAGGGTTAGGTTAGGGTTTAGGTTGTTTTTTAGGTTTTAGGGTTTGAGGTTAAGGATTTGAGTTGTATATCTATGGTTTAGTGTTAAATGTTTTGATTTTGGTATTTTGTGCTTTGGATTTAGGGTTTAGGGTTTAGGGTTAGGGTTAAGGATATGGTTAGTGTTAGGGATAGGGTTAGGGTTTATTGTTTTTTGTAGGTTTTAGGTGTTGGGGTTTAGGATTTTCAGTTTAAAATCTATGGTTTAGTGTTTAATGTTTGGGTTTTGGTATTTTAGGCTTGAGGTTTTGGGTTAAGGGCTTAGGGTTAGGATAAGGGTTACGTGTAGAGTTAGGGTTAGGGTTTGGGTTAGGGTATAGGTATTTTTAGGTTTTAGGATTTGTGGTTTAGGATCTGAGGTTTAAAATCTACGTTTTAGTGTTTAATGTCTGTGTTTTCGTATTTTGGACTTAGGTTTTTTTTGGACTTAGGGTTTAAGGTTAGAGTGTAGGTTATTTTTAATATGGTTCAGGGTTTAGCGTTTGAGTTTTAAAAATCTATTGTTTAGTATTTAATTATTGGGTTTTTGTATTTTGGGCTTTGAGTTTTGGGTTTATGGTTTAGAGTTAAGATTAGGGTTACGGTTAGGGTTAGGGTTAGGGTTTTGGTCTTTTAGATTTTTGGGTTTTGGGTGTAGAATTTTAGGTTTAATATCTATGGTTTAGTGTTTATTGTTTGGGTTTTGGTATTTTGGGTTTGGGATCTAAGGTTTATGGTAGGGTTATGGTTAGGGTTAATGTTAGAGTTAGGGTTAGGGTTTAGGTTAATTTTAGGTTTTAGGGTTTGGGGGTTAAGGATTTGAGTTGTAATATCTCAGGTTTAGTGTTTAACGTTAGGGTTTTTGTATTTTTGACTTTGAGTTTAGGGTTTAGGGTTTAGGGTTAGGGTTAAGGATAGGGTTAGGATTAGGGTTCGTGTTAGGGTTAGGGTTAGGGTTAGGGTTAGGGTTTAGGGTTTTATTTATTTTTAGGTTTTGGGGTTTAGGATTTTTGGTTTAAAACTCTATGGTTTAGTGTTTAATGTTTGGGTTTTGGTATTTTTGGGCTTTGGATTTCAGGTTAATGGTTTAGGGTTAGGGTTTAGGTTTTTTTAGGTTCTTGGGTTTGTGGTTTAGGATTTGATATTTAAAATCAATGGTTTAGTGTTTAATGTTTGGGTTTTTATATTTTGAACTTAGGGTTTAGGGTTTAGGGTTAGGGTTAGGGTTAGGATTATTGTTAAAGTGTAGGTTTTTTTTAGACTTTATGATTCAGGGTTTAGTATTTGAGGTTTAAAATCTATGGTTTAGCATTTAATGTTTGGGTTTTGATATTTTTTTTTTTAAATACCCTTATAGCTGTAGGGGCTTAGCACCACCCCCAGGCCTTATCATTCCACAAAATTATGTACAAAGTGGGGGACATAAACCTTACCTCTAGACCTATGATGGCTTGGGTTCAATTTCCTAAAGAAATCTTAACCTCACCTTACAATAAGATGAATCCAAAAGTTCTATATACCTAGAAGAGGGGACTCCTCTATATACATAGAATCTAGGAAGCATAAATTACGGAGACTCTCCCCTTACATTTCAAAAGTTAAACAATCTAACTTAAACTATTCAAGGAAGCTATATTGTGGGTTATAGCTTAGTTGAAAAGCTATTAGAATGTTTATGGAGGTTCTTTGATCTTCTTTGTCTTTTTCTTTCTGAAGCTTGGCATCTCCATTAAATCTAATTGAAATTAAACCTTTGCCTCTTTAGGTAACTCTTGACTGGTGTAATAAATTTCCGGACAAGTGATTTTGTGGCTATGTTTGGACAATGCATCTGCCACCCATTAGCTTCCCCGAAAACATAAGTGCATTTGAATTCCTCAATTTGAGCTATGAGGCCTCTCAGTCTTCCAAATGATTGCAAATACTCCATTGAGGAGTAGTTTTTTGGAGTATCCAGTTGACAATTAGCATGGAATCCATTTCCAAAATGATCTTCATGTAGCCTAGTTCCAGTGCCCACGACATACCAAAGATGTCTGCTCCTATTTCTGCCTGATTATTTGTATCACTTCCCAGGGGTGAGGTAAATACTAGGATAAGATTGCCTTCATAATCCCTTAGAATGCCTCCTGCCCCTATCTTGCCTGGGTTGTCTAGTGCACTACCATCTGTATTAACTTTGTTCCATTGATCAGGTGGTCTTATCCAGGCTATCTTCTGCACCTTTGTCACATGGTAACATCTTTCAGCGAGTTGGATTATTCCACACAAAGTAGGGGCCCAGCTCACCTGAGGAAAAACAGAGTTTATAAGTTTATAGTTATCACTATAAATTGCATACCTGACTCTGGTGCCATTAGGGGTTTTGGCTCCATATTTACATGCACATCTATGTTTCCATAGATTCCAGCAGATGAGTATTGGGGAAGTCTGGTGGATGAGTTTATGAGCTTCATTATTGTGTATCATTGAACACCATTGAGTTATAAGATGCCTCAGTGAGCTGTGATCAACTTCCACCCCTTCTCTATTTACAAAACATCTCCAGAACTCCCTAGAAAATTCACCATTGTTGAAGATATGGTTGATGGTGTCTGATCCTGCAACAAAAACAACTAGAAGGTTCTAAACCAAAATTAGTTAACTTCTCATTAGTAGATAATTCCCATTTAAAGCTCTCCAAAGGAGGAAGGAGGATTTAAATGGTGTGTACCAGTGCCAAATGAGAGCCCTGAATTGATCTTTGGGTCTTTTTTCCCTGATTTGATTCCAAGCTGAAGAACAAGTGAACATGCCATTGTAATTGACTTCCCAATAAGCTTGTTCTGTAGTTTGTTGCTGAGGAACAGGTATTGCTAAGATAGTAGCCAGCTGGCTAGGTGGTGCCTGTTGAACCAACATTTGATAGTTCCATTGGCCTTCTACCCAAAATTCAGCTACTTTCTTGGTGTCAAACCTGTGACTGCTGCTAGAAAACTGAGCAAGATGTCCTTCCCCTATCTTGTTGTCCCACCAAAAGGAGCAATTCCCTCAGGTCAGCTTCCATTGAATGTGTTGCTCAACATTACACCTGTTGTGTATCATGTGTTTCCAATTCAGTGAATCCGCAAAATCCTATTTCTTGCAGATAGGATTTGATCTTTAGCAGTATTTGGCTTTGATGAATTCTCCCCACAGTGTGTGCTTAGATCTAAAGGTCCACCACTGTTTATATTGGAAAGCTAAGCACACATCCTTCAGATTTTTCATTCCCACCCCTCCTTCCTCAATAGGATAGCTGAGGTTCTTCCAGGAGGCCCAATGATACTTCTTTTTGTCACTCTTCCATCCCCAGAAGAAGTCTGCCATCAACATTTGTATTTGCTTTACTACAGTGGCAGGGGGGTGATAACTGAAATTAGATGAATGGGCAAGGCTTGAAGAACATGCTTAATCAACACAGCCCTGCCTCCATAGTTTAGTTTCTTGGTTTTCCACCCTGTAATCCTGCAAATAACTTTAGAGACAAGGTCAGAGAAGTAGGTCCTACCCACAAAGAGTGGACACCCCAGATAAGTGGTAATACCCTGCTTTTGTTTGAACCCAGTGATCCTTTTAATTCTTTCCTTTGTGCTGTCAAAAACATTTTGGTGGACCATAAAGTGACTTTTCTCACAATTAATCAACTGGCCAGAGTATCCTCATATGTTGTGAGAGTCTGCATGATGAGTTGGAGAGACTTAACCCTTCCTGAAGTAAATAAGATGGTGTCATCTGCCAAACTCAGATGGTTCACTTGGGGTCCCCTTCTTTCCATGACAAAGCCATGGTAATCTTGAGGATTATGGATAACATTTAAAGATCTTGAGAGCATCTCTGCACCTAAAATAAATAGGGTAGGGGAAAGGGGATCTCCTTGCTTGAGGCCCCTAGAGGATTGGGAAAAGCCAAATCTTCTTCCATTAATTATGATAGAGTACCAATTATTAGCCATGGTTCTCCACACCATATCAATGAAAGTTTCCTCAAAACCCATCTTCCTTAAGACCAAGCATATGTAAGCCCAAAAAACTCTGTCATAGGCCTTAGCCATGTCAAGCTTGATAATGACATTGCTACCTATGTTTGGCTTTTTAATCTGATGAGTGATTTCCTGTGCCAGCATGATATTTTCAATTATACTTTTACCCTTCACAAAACCAGACTGGTTGAGAGAGATCAAGTTAGGTAGAATAGGACTCAATCTTGTACTCAACAGTTTGGAGATGATTTTAATAATGAAATTGCTCAGACTAATAGGCCTGAACTCTTTCAGTTTGTTAGGATTATTTACCTTGGGTAGAAGTACTATACAAGAGTGAGAAAAGTACTTGGGGATTTCTTGGCCACTGAAAAAAGCTAGCACCACCCCCAT
This sequence comes from Solanum sitiens, assembly GCA_016801875.1. NCBI lineage: Eukaryota > Viridiplantae > Streptophyta > Magnoliopsida > Solanales > Solanaceae > Solanum > Solanum sitiens. The sequence goes on along the minus strand of JABWTJ010000437.1, from coordinate 520,660 downwards.
CAAGTCTTGATTGATAATGTGCCAACATTTTTGAAAGAAAAAACCCATTTATACCATCAGGCCCTCCTGCAGAATTGGGGTTCATAGAAAAAACGACTTCTTGAAGCTCAGACATAGTAGGTTGAGAAGTAAGTCTGTCATTTTGCTCTTGATTTACCATTCTAGGGATGCACTCTAGGTTTGACTCATTTATACTTTTGCTCTCCCCTGTAAACATCTCTTGAAAGTACTCACAGGCAGCATCTTTTATGTTTTAATCTCCTTGTATCCATTCACCTTTATCATGGATTCTGTGAATCAAAAGCCTTCTCCTTCTACCCCTTATCCATGAATGGAAGAATTTAGAATTAGTATCCCCTTCCTTGAACTAGTGTAACTGGAATTTTTTATTTCATAATAACATCCTCCAACTTGAGATATCTATTATATTGGGCATTAATTTCATGTAGACTTTCTCTGTTGGTAACACTATTGTTTTGAATCAAAGTTTCCTCAGCATCTTTAACTTTTCCTTCAAACTCTCTAACTTTCTTGAAAATATCCCCAAATTCCTCTTTGGACCAATTACTCAGACTATTAGAGATCCTTTTCATCTGATGGTGAAATCTCCACATACTATTTCCATTCACCTCCCTTTCCCAACAAGATTTCACAGTTCCTAAAAAGTTAGGGCTATCCACCCAACAGTTAAGGAATTTGAAATATTGGTATAGCTCCCCTCATTGTTAATGATATTCAATAACAAAGGACAATGATCAGAACCAATAGAAGGAAGGTGGGTGATGGTAGTTTGAGGAATAGTTTCAAGCCATTTATCATTTATCAACCCTCTATCTAGCCTTTTCCAGATCCTTTAATTGATGCCTCTATTATTAGACCAAGTGAACTTTTGGCCACTAAAACCCACAACCATCAGACCACAGGCTTCTATAATGGTAATGAAGTCCAGACTTTTCCTGATATTGTAAGTAATTCCTCCTAGTTTTTCCTCAGTGGAAGTTATAACATTATAATCCCCCACTGAGCACCAAGGTTTGTCCCCAATATCTGCTTGCTGGAGCATTTTATCCCATACAGGTCTTCTTAGGTACTCTTTACATTTGGCATAGACAAAGGTCATGGTGAATTGTTTTTGAAGCTCATTGTGGCTAAAATCACAGGTAATTTGTTGCTCATCCTGATCTTTCACCACACAGTCAACATCCCTATTCCAAAAAAGACATATTTTACCATGGCTAGTTGATTCTTGAAGCTCATTACATTACTACTATCTGCAAAAGGCTCTAGAATAGCAATAATGGCTAGGTGATACATTCTCTTGAACATTTTGATACTTTCCATGACTCCCTGAGTGTTGATTCCCCTCACATTCCAAATGATTGTACTAATCATTGGGAAACTCTAGAAGAAAAAAGCCTTGTGTTTGGTCTGCCAGCAGTGTCAGTTTTAATGTCTTGATTTTGGAAATGGAATTTCTCATGTTTCAATCTTCTTGGAGATAAACCTTGAGTTTGAGTCACCTGCTGAATCTCCTCCTCCAATCTTGATCATTTTGAGGACTAAATGCTCTTATTAGAGCATCACTAGTCTCATCATAATCCTCAGATTCATGCCCATATTGATCATTTCTTTCAACTTCATCTTCTGAATTGATCACCTCATATTCATCAATTAGGGGGGCAGTATTGACTTGGCATTTACCATATTCTTTATCAGGTGGTACTCTAGGAGGAGGTATTAGTATTTTAGTCTGATCAAAATTGTTGATCTGACCCTGCTAATTGTCCTCAACCTCCACCTCCTTACCAGAATTCACACTCCTTCCCTGTTGGTTTTCCTGATCTGTCTCTTGTTGCTTATTGAGTCTTCTCTTAGCAGCATCTCTTTTCTGTTTGCTAGGCTTGTTTCTGCTCCTTGGAGTATTTCCTATAGTACCTTTAGTAGCATTGTGGTCCAACTCCTTCTCCCTCTTGTTCCTATTTTGGGACTTGATGTTTTCAGTGTCCCTACATTGTATTCCCTTATGCATTTCCTTGTTGCTTGTAGGTCTGTTGTCCTTTTGTTGTTCCTTTTCCTGTCTTTTTTGTGTGTTCTCCTTTTGTTGTGTTTTCCTGGTATTATGGTCTCTATAGTCAGAGTTTTGGTCAGTGTATTCCTCCTCATGCCCTTCATGAGGTAGTTTCCCCCTTTGGTTACCCCTTCCTGCATGTTAGTAGTGCTCTCCTGACATCCCCCTTCCGTCACTCCAACAGCTACAACCAACCTACTATTAGAGATATTCAAATCACTAGTTATAGGGTTCTCAGCTATGATACGTGAATTGTTATTTATCCCTTCCTTTTGCTGCTGCAGTTGTTGCTCATCTGCTATGCTTCTCACTTGTTCCTTGTTTTGATTTCTTTGTCTTGTGTTCCTTTCCTGATTTGTATCCTGCTCTGGAGATTCTGCATTTCTGTTATTGTCTTCCTTTTGCCTTGTCATGCCTTGCTTACTTGTAGTGTTTTCTTTTATTTTCTTGTTTGTTGCTTCTACCACCCTTTGATCTTATTTTCCTCTTTTCTCTCTTTGTGCATTGTGATCTTCCTGAAATTCCAGATTAGTAAAAGATAATTGCTGAGAAATAGTAGTTATACCTGCTTGTTAGTTATCTTTTGTAGTCTGGTTTGTAGCAGTAGGTTTCCACATAGTCTTTGAAGTTGCATGCTCCTATTGTCTTGTATTTTTCCTTTTTTGAGTTTGCCATTCCTCCTCTTTTTGCTGTTCTGTTTGCCTCTTCCTGTTATTGTCTTTACCTTGCTGTTGTTGTTGTTCTCTAGTCTCCTTGCTGGTGTTTTGTCTAACTTCCTGTTCTCTTGCTTTGGTGGTATCTTTGTTTTTGTTTTTCTTTTCACTTTCCTTTTCCTTTCTCTGTCTATACTCCTCATCCCTCATTTTGGATTTACATTGTTCAATATCATGCCCCTGATGTCTACAATACTCACAGTATGGGGAAACATTATCATATTCCACTGGCTGCCAGGTTCCAATGGTGTCATCCTCAGGATCTAGTCCTATCCAAACATGTATAGGTCTAGGTTTAGTCAAGTCTATTTGCATCTTAACTTTGCCCATTCCAGCCCTTGACCTTTTAATAGAAGCAGTGTCTAGATATAAAACCTTGCTAACTGATTCCAACAAGGGAGTAAGGAAAGGTTTTTTGTAGCAATGCCAAGGTAATCCAGGTAACAAAATCCATACAGGCACAATAGGGGTTAGGGGTTTCCTCCTAAGGTGTAAAGAAAGGTGTCCAAGATTGTATCCTCATCAATTTTCCTTCAATAGTCATTCTTTGCTGAGTCCAGACTGTGTTATAATCTAACTCATTTTGTAAATCAATAAAACATGTTTTGCATTGTAGTGTGCTATGTTGACCCCCCACATAATTGAGCTTGTTGTATAAAACTCTTCCTTATAAGCTCCACCTTAGGCATGGTAGTACTAAACTTCCCCACTAGAGTATACTTGCAATCCACAGTCAATGTATGCATATAGTCATACATATCAAAGATTACAGCCGGTTGTCCTTTCTTGGTAGTTTGTCTGGGAGCAGTTCTCAGCACAACAGTTGGAGCTTTAGCAGCATGTATGTGTCTCAGTCTTGTTGCCAAAGTTTGGACCACAGTATAAGGAGCAGGTTCCTGAACCTGATCCTGTTTAGAAACTGGGATATTGTTATTATTGTTGGAGGAGTTGGTATTGAGGTTAGGAACATTTTGATTAGCATTTTGACCATTAGGATCTCTTTTCTATCTTAGGGAATTCTCTATGATAGAGGTTTTGCCTGCTGTTGTCCTGCTGATTTTCCTACTGATTCAACTCCTGATTCCTTTCCTCATTGTTCTTGTTTTTCTCCCATTGTTTCTTGTCACTCTTAACCATTTGCCCCTTAACTTTATTACTAGTTCTACTCTCCAAGTTTCCTTTGATGTTGTCCTTCTCATAGTAATCATTTTCCTGTTGGTACACATTTTGGGTGCTAACCTCCCCCTGCTCCTGAACACTATTCCTACAAGCTGACTTTCCCATGGCATTTTCATGCTCATAGCCATTGTTAAAATTATTACTAGTATAGTTGAAATTAGAGTTGTAGTTAGTATGGTTACCTGTTTGATTTGCCTTCCCTGCTTGCTCCTTGAAGGTTTGTTGATGGCCATGTCCTTGAACATCTGCAATATTAGGACTGAATGCAAATAAAGAGTTTGTTGAACTCTCCACTTCAATAGTATCCTATTCACGAACTAAGTCCTTGTTATGTGAAATCTTAGAGGCTAAGCTTGTTTCCCCAGCTTACACTCAAAGTGTTTCTTCATCGATGTTCTTTTCCATGTTCAGCTATCTACGATTATCCTTCTGATTACCTCCATGAGTTGTACCAACAGAGGTGTTACTTTAATTCATTCGTTGCTTAGTATTAATCCTCTCATATGCTTCGCCTGTAACACTGTTCTTTCTACTGTCATTTCGAACACCTGCGCTCTTGTTATCGACGATTTTTAGTTCCATTTCGCTTGAAATTGCTGTAAGATGAACAACTTCCCCTTGTGAGTCAACCCCAGTAAGTATTTCCTCGCGATTTTGTTGGGAAGATGATCGAATGTGCTATTTACCTTCGTGATCTTTATTTGCGATATTCCTAGAGCCCCCACCTTCGATTCTTTCGATTGGTTCATCAGTATTTCATGAAAATTGATTAAGTTGTTGGTTTAACTTACTAGAATCATTCCTTTCATTATGGTAATCTTGATTACACTTGATTGAGTCTGAGGAAATATTATTGTTGTTCCCCTCTTCTTCCCTTCGAGAAACCTCACTGTTCATCGCGCCTTAAGATTTCGATTTCCCGGAGTTGGTCGATGAATTAGAGGGGGATTTGAGTAAGGTTGGGTTCATTTCCTCCAAGCGCCCCTTCTGGGGCTGGTCCGGCGATTTGAGATTTACCGCTAGCGTCTCATGCGCCATGTTTGGCCTTACAGAACTAGCTGTTAGGCGCGTTTTTTAAGTGTAACTTTAGGGAGTGTTTGGTCTAGTGAGATAAGTTAGAGAGAGAAATAATTTAGCTTTTTGGTATGATATTTTGGGCTTAGGGTTTCGGGTTTATGGTTTAGAGTTAGGGTTAGGGTTAATGTTAGGGTTAGGGTTAATATTAGGGTTAAGGTTTTGTTTTATTTAGTTTTTTTGGGTTTAGGGTTTAAGATTTGAGGTTTAATATCAATGGTTTAGTGTTTAATATTTGTGTTTTTGCATTTTGGGCTTGGGGTTTAGGATTTATGGTAGGGTTAGGGTTAGGGTTAGGGTTTAGATTATTTTTTAGGGTTTAGGGTTTGGGGTGAAGTATTTGAGTTGTAATATCTATGGTTTAGTGTTAAATGTTAGGGTTTTGGTATTTTGTGCTTTGGATTTAGGGTTTAGGGTATAAGGTGAGGGTTAAGGATAGGATTAGGGTAAGGGTTAGGGTGAGGGATAGAGTTAGGGTTAGGGTTTAGTTTTTTTTAAGGTATTAGGTTTTGGGGTTCAGGATTTTTGGTTTAAAATATATGGTTTAGTGTTCAATGTTTGGGTTTAGGTTTTTTGGGCTTAATGTTTTCGGTTAATGGTTTAGCGTTTGTGTTATGGTTAGGGTTAGGGTTAGGGTTTAGTTTTTTTTTGTAGGTTTTAGATTTTTTGATTTAGGATTTGAGGTTTAAAATCTATGGTTTAGTGTTTAATGTTTGGGTTTTCGGATTTTGTACTTAGAGTTTAGGGTTTAGGGTTAGGGTTAGGGTTAGGATTATGGTTAGGGTGTAGTTTTTTTTAGGTTTTATGATTCAGAGTTTAGCATTTGAGGTTTAAAATCTATGGTTTAGTATTTAATGTTTGGGTTATGATATTTTGGGCTTAGGGTATCGGGTTTATGGCTTAGAGTTAGGGTTAGGGTTAATGTTAGGGTTAGGGTTTTGTTTTTTTTAGTTTTATGGGGTTTAGGGTTTAGGCTTTGAGGTTTAATATCAATGGTTTAGTGGTTTTTGCACTTTGGGCTTGGGGTTTAGGATTTATGGTAGGGTTAGGGTTTAGATTATTTTTAGGGTTTAGGGTTTGGGGTTAAGTATTTGAGTTGTAATATCTATGGTTTAGTGTTAAATGTTAGGGTTTTGGTATTTTGTGCTTTTGATTTAGGGTTTAGGGTATAAGGTGAGGGTTAAGGATAGGATTAGGGTAAGGTTTAGGGTGAGGGATAGAGTTAGGGTTAGGGTTTAGTTTTTTTTAAGGTATTAGGTTTTGGGGTTCTGGATTTTTGGTTTAAAATCTATGGTTTAGTGTTCAATGTTTGGGTTTAGGTTTTTTGGGCTTAATGTTTCCGATTAATGGTTTAGCGTTTGTGTTATGGTTATGGTTAGTGTTAGGGTTTAGTTTTTTTGTAGGTTTTTAGATTTTGTGATTTAGGATTTGAGGTTTAAAATCTATGGTTTAGTGTTTAATGTTTGGGTTTTCGGATTTTGTACTTAGAGTTTAGGGTTTAGGGTTTAGGGTTAGGGTTAGGGTTAGGATTATGGTTAGGGTGTAGTTTTTTTTAGGTTTTATGATTCATAGTTTAGCATTTGAGGTTTAAAATCTATGGTTTAGTATTTAATGTTTGGGTTATGATATTTTTGGGCTTTTGGTATCGGGTTTATGGCTTAGAGTTAGGGTTAGGGTTAATGTTAGGGTTAGGTTTTTTATTTTTATTTTAGTTTTTTAGGGTTTAGGCTTTAGGATTTGAGGTTTAATATCAATGGTTTAGTGTTTAATGTTTTGGTTTTAGTATTTTGGGCTTGGGGTTTAGGGTTTATGGTAGGGTTAGGGTTAGCGTTAGGGTTTAGATTTTAATTTTAAAGTTTTACGGTTTGGGGTTATGTATTTGAGTTGTAATATCTATGGTTTAGTGTTTAATGTTAGGGTTTTGGTATTTTTTGCTTTAGATTTTAGACTTTAGGGTTTAGGGTTAAGGATAGGGTTAGGGTTAGGGTTAAGGTTAGGGATAGGGTTAGGGTTAGGATTTAAGGGTTTTATAGGTTTTAGGTTTTGGGGTTCAGGATTTTTGGTTTACAATGTATGGTTTAGTGTTTAATATTTGGGTTTAGGTTTTTTGGTCTTAATGTTTCAGGTTAATGGTTTAACGTTTGGAAATATACGGCTTAGCGTTTAATGTTTGGGTTTTCGTATTATGTACTTAGTGTTTTTTTGGAGTTAGGATTATGGTTTAGGGTTAGGATTAGGGTTATGGTGTGGTTTTGTTTAGGTTTATGGTTCAGGGTTTAGCATTTTAGGTTTAAAATCTATGGTTTAGTATTTAATATTTGTGATTTGGTATTTTGGACTTAGGGTTTTGCGTTTTATGATTTAGAGTTAGGGTTAGGGTTTAGGTTAGGGTTAGGTTTCTTTTTAGGTTTTTGGGTTTAGGGTTTAGGATTTGAGGTTTAATATCAATGATATAGTGTTTAATGTTTGGGTTTTGGTATTTTGGGCTTGGGGTTTAGGATTTATGGTAGGGTTAGGGTTAGAATTAGGGTTTAAGTTGTTTTTTAGGTTTTAGGGTTTGTGTTAAAAATTTGAGTTGAAATATCTATGGTTTAGTGTTTAATGTTAGCATTTTGGCATTTAGTCATTGGGTTTAGGGTTTAGGGTTTAGGGTTAGGGTTAAGGATAGGGTTAGGGTTAGGGTTCATGTTAGGGATAGGTTTAGGGTTAGGGTTTAGTGTTTTTTTAGGTTTTTGGTTTTGGGGTTTATGATTTTTGGTTTAAATCTATGGTTTAGTGTTTAATGTTTGGGTTTTTGTAATTTGGGCTTGTGGTTTTGGGTTAATGGTTTAGGATTAGGGTTAGGGTTTAGGTTTTTTTAGGTTTTAGGGTTTGTGGTTTAGGATTTGAGGTTTAAAATCTATGGTCTAGTGTTTAATGTCTGGTTTTCGTATTTAAGACTTAGATTTTTTTTTTGGACTTAGGGTTTAGGGTTAGGGTGTAGGTTTTTTTAAAAAATGGTTCAGGGGTATTTTGGGTTTAGGGTTTTGGGTTTGTTGTTTAGAGATAGAATTAGGGTTAAGGTTAGGGTTAGGGTTAGGGTTAGGGTTTTGGGTTCTTTTAGATTTTTGGGTTTAGGGTGCAGAATTGAAGTTTAATATCAATGGTTTAGTGTTTATTGTTTAAGTTTTGGTATTTTGGGCTTGGTGTTTAGGGTTTATGGTAGGGTTAGCATAATGGTTAATATTAGGGTTAGGGTTAGGGTTTAAGTTGTTTTTAGGCATTAGGGTTTGAGTTGTATATTTATGGTTTAGTGTTTAACGTTACGGTTTTGGTATTTTTGGCTTTGATATTAGGGTATATGGTTTAGGGTTAGGGTTATGGATAGGATTAGGGTTAGGGTTGGGGTTAGGATTAGGGTTAGAATAAGGGTTAGGGTGTAGATTTGTTTTTTAGGTTTTATGGTTCAGGGTTTAGACTTTGAAGTTTAAAATCTATGGTTTAGTATTTAATGGTTGGGTTTTGATATTTTGGGCTTAGGGTTTTGGATTTATGGTTTAGAGTTAGGGTTAGGGTTAGGATTAGGTTAGGTTTTTTTTGTTTTTAGGTTTTTGGGCTTAGGTTTTAGGATTTAAGGTTTGATATCAATGGTTTAGTGTTTAATGTTTGCATTTTGGTATTTTGGGCTTGGGATTTAGGATTTATGGTAGGGTTAGGGTTAGGGTTAGGGTTTAGGTTGTTTTTAGATTTTAGGGTTTGGGGTTAAGGATTTGAGTTGTAATATCTATGGTTTAGTGTTAAATGTTAGGGTTTCAGTATTTTGTGCTTTGGATTTAGGGTTTAGGATTTACGGTTAGGGTTAAGGATAGGGTTAGGGCTAGGGTTCGTGTTAGGGATAGGGTTAGGGTTCGTATTAGGGATAGGGTTAGGGTTTAAGTCTTTTTAGGTTTTAGGTTTTGAGGTTTAGTATTTTTGGTTTAAAATCTATGGTTTAATGTTTAATGTTTAGGTTTAGGTATTTTGGGCTTTATGTTTTGGGTTAATGGTTTAGGGTTAAGGTTAGGTTTAAGGTTAGTGTTCGGGTTAGGGTTAGGGTTTAGGTTTTTTTAGGTTTTAGGGTTTTTGGTTTAGGATTTGAGGTTTAAAATCTATGTTTAGTGTTTAATGGATGGGTTTTCGTATTTTAGACTTAGTATTTAGGGTTTAGGGTTTAGGGTTAAGGTTAGGGTTAGGATTAAGGTTAGGATGTAGTTTTTTTTATAGGTTTTATGGTTCATGGTTTATAATTTGAGGTTTAAAATCTATGGTTTAGTATTTAATGTTTGGGTTATGATATTTTGGACCTAGGGTTTTGGGTTAATGGTTTAGAGTTAGGGTTAGGGTTAATGTTAGGGTTAGGGTTAGGGTTTTGGTTTTTGTTTTTGTTTTTTTGGGTTTAGGGTTTAATATTTGAGGTTTAATATCAATGGTTTAGTGTTTAATGTTTGGGTTTTGGTATTTCTGGCTTGGGGTTTAGGATTTATGGTAGGGTTAGGGTTAGGGTTAGGGTTTAGATTATTTTTTAGGTTTTAGGGTTTGGGGTTATGTATTTGAGTTGTAATATCTATGGTTTAGTGTTTAATGTTAGGGTTTTCGTATTTTGTACTTTGGATTTAGGGTTTAGGGTTTAGGGTTAGTGTTAAAGATAGGCTTAGGGTTAGGGTTAGGGTTTAGTATTTATTTTTAGGTTTTAGATTTTGGGGTTCAGGATTTTTGATTTAAAATCTATGGTTTAGTGTTTAATGTTTGGGTTTAGGTTTTTTGGGCTTAATGTTTCGGGTTAATGGTTTAGCGTTTGGGTTCTGGTTAGGTTTTTTTTTTTTTTAGGTTTTAGAATTTGTGGTTTAGGGTTTGAGGTTTAAAATCTATGGTTTAGTGTTTAATGTTTGGGTTTTCGTATTTTGTACTTAGTGTTTTTTTTTTGGAGTTAGGGTTAGGCTTTAGGGTATAAGTTTAGGTTTAGGGTTAGGATTAGGGTTATGGTGTGGTTTTGTTTAGGTTTATGGTTCAGGGTTTAGCATTTGAGGTTTAAAATCTATGGTTAGTAATTAATGTTTGTGATTTGGTATTTTAGGCTTAAGGTTTTGTGTTTGATGGTTTAGAGTTAGGGTTAGGGTTAAGTTAGGGTTATGTTTTTGGGTTTAGGGTTTAGGATTTGAGGTTTAATATCAATGATATAGTGTTTAATGTTAGGCTTTTGGTATTTTGGGCTTGGGGTTTAGGATTTATGGTAGGGTTAGGCTTAGAATTAGGGTTTAAGTTGTTTTTTAGGTTTTTGGGTTTGGGTTAATAATTTGAGTTAAAATATCTATGGTTTAGTGTTTAATGTTAAGGTTTTGGTATTTCGGTCATTTGGTTAAGGGTTTAGGGTTTAGGGTTTAGGGTTAGGGTTAAGAATAGGTTTAGGGTTAGGGTTCGTGTTAGGGATATGGTTAGGGTTAGAGTTTAGTGTTTTTTTAGGTTTTTGGTTTTGGGGTTTAGGATTTTTTGTTTAAATCTATGGTTTAGTGTTTAATGTTTGGGTTTTTGTAATTTGGGCTTGGGGTTTTGGGTTAATGGTTTAGGGTTAGGGTTAGGGTTCAGGTTTTTTTAGGTTTTAGGGTTTGTGGTTTAGGATTTGAGGATTAAAATCTATGGTCTAGTGTTTAATGTTTGGGTTTTCGTATTTTGGACTAATGATTTTTTTTGTCCTAGGGTTTAGGGTTTGGGGTGTAAGTTTAGGTTTAGGGTTAGTATTAGGGTTATGGTGTGGTTTTGTTTAGGTTTATGGTTCAGGGTTTAGCATTTGAGGTTTAAAATCTATGGTTTAATATTAAATATTTGTGTTTTGGTATTTTGGGCCTAGTGTTTCGGGTTTAGGGTTTAGGGTTAGGGTTAGGGTTAGGGTAAGGGTTTTGGGTTTTCTTAGGTTTTTGGGTTTAGGGTTTAGTATTTAAGATTTAATATCTATGGTTTAGTGTTCAATGTTAGGGTTTTGGTATTTTGGGCTTTGGCTTTAGGGTTTAGGGTTTAGGGTTTAGGGTTTAGGGTTAGGGTTAAGGATAGGGTTAGGGTTAGGGTTAAGTTTTTTTTTTAGGTTTTAGGTTTTGGGGTTTAGGATTTTCAGTTTAAAATCTATGGTTTATTGTTTAAAATTTGGGTTTTGGTACTTTAGGTTTGAGGTTTTGGGTATTGGTTTAGGGTTAGGATTAGGGTTAAGTTTAGGGTTAGGGTTAGGGTTTCGGTTAGGGTTAGGGTTTATGTTTTTTTAGGTTTTAGGGTTTGTGTTTTAGAATCTGAGGTTTAAAATCTACGGTTTAGTGTTTAATGTCTGTGTTTTTATATTTTGGACTTAGGTTTTTTTTGGACTTAGGGTTTATGGTTAGGGTGTAGTTTTTTTTAATATGGTTCGGGGTTTAGCATTTGATGTTTAAAATCTATTGTTTAGTATTTAATGATTGGGTTTTGGTATTTTGGGCTTTGGGTTTCGGGTTTATGGTTTAGAGTTAGGATTAGGGTTAACGTTAGGGTTAGGGTTTTGGGTTCTTATAGATTTTTGGGTTTAAGGTGTAGAATTTGAGGTTTAATATCAATGGTTTAGTGTTTATTTTTTGGGTTTTTGTATTTTGGGTTTGGGGTCCAACGTTTATGGTAGGGTTAGGGTTAGGGTTAATGTTAGGGTTAGGGTTAGGGTTTAGGTTATTTTTAGGTTTAGGGTTTGGGGGTTAAGGATTTGAATGCTAATATCTATGGTTTAGTGTTTAACGTGAGGGTTTTTGTGTTTAGGGTTAGGATTAAGGATAGGGTTAGGATTTGGGTTAGAGTTCGTGTTAATGATAGGGTTAGGATTTGGGTTAGAGTTCGTGTTAAGGATAGGGTTAGGGTCATATTTTAGTTTTTTTTTTAGTTTTAGGTTTTGGGGTTTAGGATTTTTAGTTTAGAATGTATAGTTTAGTGTTTAATGTTTGGGTTTTGGTATTTTGTGGCTTGGGGTTTTGGGTTAATGGTTTAGGGTTAGGGTTTAGGTTTTTTTAGGTTCTAGGGTTTGTGGTTTATGATTTCAGATTTAAAATCAATGGTTTAGTGTTTAATGTTTAGGTTTTTGTATTTTGGACTTAGGGTTTAGGGTTTAGGGTTTAGGGTTAGGGTTAGGATTAGGATTAGGGTGTAGTTTTTTTTTAAAGTTTTTATGGTTTAGGGTTTAGAATTTGAGGTTTAAAATCTATGGTTTAGTATTTAATGTTTGGGTTTTGATATTTTGGGCTTAAGATTTTGGGTTTATAGTTTAGAGTTAGGGTTAAGGTTAATTTTAGGGTTAGGGTTAGGGTTAGTTTTTTTTTAATTTTTGGGTTTAGGGCTTAGGATTTGAGGTTTAATATCAATGGTTTAGTGTTTAATGTTTGGGTTTTGGTATTTCTGGCTTGGGGTTTAAGATTTATGGTAGGGTTAGGGTTAGGGTTAGGGCTTAGGATATTTTTTAGGTTTTAGGATTTCGGGTTAAGTATTTGAGTTGTAATATCGATGGTTTAGTTTTAAATGTTAGGGTTTTGGTATTTTGTGCTGTGTATTTAGGGTTTAGGGTTAGGGTTAGGGTTTGTGTTAGGGATAGGGTTAGGGTTAGGGTTTCATTTTTTTTAGGTTTTAGGTTTTGGGGTTTAGGATTTTTGGTTTAAAATCTACGGTTTAGTGTTTAATGTTTGGGTTTAGGTTTTTTGGGCTTAATGTTTTGGGATTATGGTTTAGGGTTAGGTTTAGTTTTTATTTTTTAAGGTTTTAGGGTTTGTGGTTTAGGATTTGAGGTTTAAAATATATGGTTTAGTGTTTAATATTTTTGTTTTCGTAATTTGGGCTTAGGGTTTTGGGTTAATGTTTTAGGGTTAGGGTTAGGGTTAATGTTAAGGTTAGGGTTAGGGTTAGGGTTTAGTTTTTTTTTAAGTTTAGGGTTTGGGTTAAGGATTTGAGTTGTAATATCTATGGTTTAGTGTTCAATGTTATGGTTTTGGCATTTTGGACTTTGAGATTTTGGTTTACGGTTTAGGGTTAGGGTTAAAGATAGGGTTAGAGTTAGGGTTTAGGTTAGGGTTAGGGTTAGGGTTTAGTTTTTTTAGGTTTTAGCGTATGTGGTTTAGGATTTGAAGTTTAAAATATATGGCTTAGTGTTTAATGTCTACGTTTTCGTATTTTGGACTTATGCTTTTTTTTGGACTTAGGGTTTAGGGTTAGGGTGTAGTTTTTTTGAATATGATTCAGGGTTTAGCATTAGAGGTTTAAAATATAATATTTAGTATTTAATTTTTGGGTTTTGGTATTTTGGGTTTAGGGTTTTGGGTTTATGGTTTAGAGTTAGGGTTAGGGTTAAGGTTAGGGTTAGAGTTAGGGTTAGGGTTAGGGTTTTGGGTTCTTTTAGATTTTTGTGTTTAAGGTGTAGAATTTGAGGTTTAATATCAATGGTTTAGTGTTTACTGTTTTGGTTTTGATATTTTGGGCTTGGGGGGTTTAGGGTTTATGGTAGGGTTAGGGTTAGGTTAATGTTAGGGGTTAAGTTGTTTTTTGGTTTTATGGTTTTTGGTGAAGTATTTGAGTTGTAATATCTATGGTTTAGTGTTTAACGTTAGGGTTTTGGTATATTTGGCTTTGAGTTTAGGGTATAGGGTTTAGGGTTAGGGTTAAAGATAGGGTTAGGGTTAGTATTTGTGTTAGGGATAGGGTTAGGGTTAGGGTCTAGGTTTTTTGTAGGTTTTAGGGTTTGTGGTTTAGGATTTGAGATTTAAAATCGATGGTTTTGTGTTTGTATTTTGCACTTAGGATTATTTTCATGGACTTAGGGTTTAGGTAGGTTAGGGTTAGGGTTAGGATTATGGTTAGGGTGTAGTTTTTTTTTTAGGTTTTATGGTTCAGGTTTTAGCATTTGAGGTTCAAAATGTATGGTTTAATATTTAATGTTATATATATATATATATATATATATATATATATATATGTATATATATATATATATATGTATATGTATATATTCTAACTACCCTTGGGGGGTGGGGTAAGGGGCTGAGCAACACCCCCAGACCTTAACATTAATAAAAGTAAAAGATACAAGGAAGGGGGCATAAACCTTACCTCAGATCCTAAGATGGTTCAGAAGTCAACTTTCCTAAAAGGAAACTTAACTCATCCCCTTACAACAAAAGAGAAACCAAAATTTGGGTTTTGATATTTTATTTTATTTTATTTTTAATTTTTTTTTTGTTGAACTACCCTTGGATGGGTAAGGGGCTGAGCAGCACCCCCAGGTTTTAACATTAATAAACAAAACAAAATACAAAGGAGGGGGACATAAACCTAACCTCCAACTTACGGTGGTTCAGAGTCAACTTTCCAAAAGAGGAAATCAACTCCTCCCCGTACATCAAGGATGAAACCAAAATACTAAGCACCGAAGGAGAGGACTCCTCTCATTACAAAGTATCTAAGAAGCATAAACGAGGGAGACTCTCCCTTTACAAGGTAGAATAAAACTAAGCTAACTATTCAAATAGCTATCGTTGGCAAGCTGCAAGGCCGCTTAAGGTGGTTCCTTAATTCTTCTGGTCTTCCTTCTTCTAAAGCTAGGCATCTCGAGTAAATCCAGCTGATAGTATGATTTTGCTTCCTTAGGCATGTGCTGGCTGCTGAAGTATATCTGTGGACTGGTTGTCATGTGACTGTGTTTTGAAAGAGCATCAGCCACCCAATTTGCTTCTCTAAATATATGTAAGCATTTGAATTGCTGAGTCTGAGAGATGAGATCTTGCAATCTTCCCAACTGTGTGATGATACTCCATTGAGGAGCTGTCTTCTTTAAAATCCAATGTACTACTAGTTGAGAATCAAGCTCCAAAATTATGTTTCTATATCCCAGTTCAAGTGCCCAAGTCAAACCAAATATTGCTGCCTCTATTTCCGCTTTGTTGTTTGTTCCTTCTCCAAGGGGTGTTGTGGAAGCCATCACCAATTTACCATTTTTATCTCTCAAAATGCCGCCAGCTCCCAACCTGCCAGGATTAGTGGTTGCGCTGCCATCGGTGTTTATTTTGAGCCATTGGTCGGGAGGTTCAAGCCATGCTACCAAACTCACTTTGATGTCATGCAAACACTTTTCACATTTTTGAATTAAATCTGTCCATTTTGCAGGCCACTGAAGTTGAGGGAAGGCTGTGGAAAGCATTTTGTAGTTATCCTTGTAGATGGCATATTTGACCCTGCTGATATTGGTTGTTATGCCTCCATATTTAGCTGCGCACCTGTTCTTCCATAAGTTCCAACAAATGAAAATTGGGGTCGCTTGCAAAATTAATCTGTGGGCTGCATTCTTCGGTGTGGTAGTCCACCACTGCTTGAGCAGTGAGTGCAGGTCAGTCTGTTCTGGCCGCATCCTGCAGTGGCTGCAAAGCTGGTCCATATGTTGATTGCGAAGTTCCCTTTGTTGAAGATATGCTCAATGCAATCCATACCTGCCCTGTCAAAACAACACACACACTTTGATGGCTCAATGCCAAAACTAGTTAGTTTGTCGTTAGTAGGGAGTTTACACCTAAGGGTTCTCCATAGTAAAAATGAAATCTTAAAAGGAATGTATTTATGCCATAAAAGAGAGTTAAAGTGATGTTTAGCTCTCTTTTCCCGGATTTCCTCCCAGGATGATGAACAGCTGAATGCTCCACGAGTGTTGAGTTTCCAAACTTGCTGATCTAGCAGATTCTGTTGAGGTGAAATTTCTGTACCTAGTATGTTGGAGAGTTGACTGGCAGGTGCCTCCTCCAACAGCTTGCTCCAATTCCAACTCCCCTCCTCTCAAAATTCAGCAACTGTGGAGTTGTTGAATCTATTACTGGTGGTGGAGAAGTTTGCAAGGGGTCCACTACCGAGCCAATTGTCCCACAGAAGGAACAATTCCCAGCTTGGAGCTTCCATTGAATATGTTGTTCCACCTGCTCTCTATTCATCAGCATATGTTTCCAGGTCAAAGAATCACCTGTATCCCCTTTTTTGCTAACAGGGTTGGATCTTTGGCAATATTTAGCTTTTAAGAAATAACCCCACAGAGTGTGTTTGGTTCTAAAGATCCACCACTGTTTGAATTGAAAGGCCCTGCAAGTATTATGTAAGTTCCTCATTCCCACCCACCCTTCATCATAGGGGTAACTTAGATTTTTCCATGAAGCCCAGTGGTACCTCTTCCTATCGCTCTTCCATCCCCAGAAAAAAATAAGCTATAAGCATTTGGATTTGCTTAAGTATTGTCACTGGAGGTGTTACTGCAGATAGAAGGTGAATAGGAAGAGCTTGAAGAACATTGTAACATTTTAAAATATCGAGGTCATGTGATAAGACTTAAATGAAATCCTTAGGATCTAAACCAGTGTTCCTAGCCAATTAGGCATATTTAGAGTCTTTGAAGTGGTGTTGGAACCAAAACTCTTAAACATCCGGCAAATTGGTTCATAAGAGGGCTAGAGTTTCCTTTTGATTTAACCTAGTTAAAGAGTCGGAATTTGGTAAACGGTTGTAACTATAGGTGTAAAATATTGTGTAGGATGGTATCATGTTGGAAAAGTTGGGGGACGACTCCCCAAGGACCAAACAAGGACCCTCGAGGAGGACCCTTGAAGCAGCAGGGCATGACGAACCCCATGACAGGGCGTCACAGGCGCGACGGGGCGTCGAGGCCTCCGTCGTGCCAGCCTTAGCGCTTGGACTTTTCCTCTGCCTGCACAAGTCTCTGACCAGCGTGACGGATGTGCAGGACGGAGGGAAGCCAGTCCGTCATGGCCACGATGGTTCGTCGTCGTGGAACCGTCGTGCGCTTGGGGAGAAAGCCTTCGCCTACACAAGTCTCTGACCAACGTGACGGATGTGCAGGACGGAGGGATGTCAGTCCGTCACGCCCACGACGGACCGTCGTCGGGGATCCGTCGTGGAAGGTCTGTGGCAGTTTTGGAAAAGTTACTTTTTAGTTAGTTAATTAATTAAGTGTCTTAGGGGTAATTAGGGGTTTAAGAGAGACTAATTAAGTGACTTAAGACCCTACTATAAATACCCAACCCTCATTAGCCTAATCATTCTCTCAAAAACAAAACTCTCTTCCTTCTCTCTACTTTCTCTCTCTATTGGAAGACTCCATTGGAGATCAACTTGGGGAGATCATTGGGGGCTGGATTAGCACGAAATTCACCATCAAAACGTCATCAAACCTTAAGGTATGGGATCTAATTCACCTTTGAGATTCTTTCCTCAAAGGGTTTCTTCAAAGCTTTTTCCAAAAAGTTGAGTTTCTTATGGGTTTCATCCAAATCCGAATTTGATCTTGTGAATTGAGTTAATTATGTATTCTTTGGGTTAGAATGAATAGATTATCATGAATTGTAACTTGATTATGGCGAATTAATGTAGTTTGATCTAGATTGTGGGTGATGTCCCCTAACCCTTAACCCTAAATGTAGAATTGATATGGATTAGGTTGAGTTTGATAGAATTGATCTCCTAATTAGTTAAATGGTCTTTAATGATTGTCATTGCATTGATTATGGGTATATTATGATGAATTGAAGTTCTTCACACCTATGTTCTTGAATATTGAATCTAAGTTAAGAAGATACACTTGAGATCATGTTACTAAGCTTTGATGTAGTATTGCTTCATAGTATAGTGCTTCTCCTTGATTAGTTCTTGTGATTTATTATTAAATTACATTGACGTGATGATCTAAGATTGGTTGATCTATGGATTAATGGTATGGTCCTTTATTGATGGACTAGGGAGGAGTATTGGTAAGTCTTGATGATCCTAGCCTTTACTTCAAATTATGGTTAATTGTCATCAAGTGATAATGTTATGTTGAAGTATGCTTTGATTGATGTGATAAGTTGATATGATACATGGATTGATATGCTTAGGTTGGTTGTGAGGTTGCGGTGTAATGTAATATAGGGAAGTTGTACGATGTGCCCTATTATGATGAGATGTAAGAGGGTTGACTTCACCTATATGGATTGTTAATGAAAGGACTAATTCTCATACAATTCTTATTTGAGCTATAATGATGATATACAAGGGATTGACCCTTCTATCTAATTAAATTGAGAAGATTAATAAAGATTAAAGGCTTCTCTACAAATGGGGACTTAGCTTAGCACCGAGCGAACTTGACATTGAGAGGTGTTGACTTCCCTTAGAGGAATATTCACCATTTGTTCTTTATAGAGTGTTGACTTCCCTTAGAGGAATACTCACCTATGGATCTACATGAAGTGTTGACTTTCCTTGAGAAATATTCACTCATGAATTCTCATGAGGTGAGGCCCCATTACCGAATGGTATATAGAGGGAATACCTATCTCTTAGTTCATTAACTATGTTGCCACCATAGGATACTAGCTAGTGGATCCACCTAGATAGCTATGTTCACGTTAGGTTCTACCTTGGCCGGTAGACCACCTTCCATCGGTGTAAGGTTTCATGACACCGGATTCCACATTCGATTATGTGGTCTATGTCGGTTAAGGCAAATGTTCCCTAAACTAAATGAATGAATAAGGTATAGGCTAATCAAAGTAACTTGAGAGGTTGGCTATAGCTTAGGTAGGGGTATGGGACTCTACCTACGCCTTGCACTAGTTTGCCTTGATAGGAACTTTGAGAGGTCAATATTATATATGTAAAGCGATAGTATGATGTAAATGGTTTGTATGTTGAGTAACATGCTTATGAATATAATGTTGTTGTCTTTGCTTGAAGAAGGATGTATCATGACATGAAGAGTATGTTGGTAAGTAAATTGCTAATTGTAGTCTTGGTAGGTTACTTGATTGAGTAGGAAATATGGTAATTTTACTTGATCATTGCACTTGTGACTTATTGAAGGTTATCATTAGTATGCTTTGCTTTGTTATGGTTTAATTGCATATGTAGTCTATTATGTTTTCATAAATGTCCCTTTTTGAATATATTGGATTGGTAATTGTATATGAGATTCCATACTTAGTACATGTGGAGTACTAATCCCTTTTCTTTCCCTTTTCCCAAACATTTTAGGTTTGGGTCATTGAGCTTGATCCAAATTGCTAGGAAGGAAGACTTGGGTATTTTGCCATCCAAGTGGTAGGTCCTCACTCTCTCGAGGACGTGGCCGATATCTCTCTTTTATGATGTGAAGTTACTATGATTCTATGTTGACTATATTTTTCTTTTGAGACGATGTAGTAGACAGCCTATATGCGGCTTCTTTCATTTGATGTAGGGCTATGCCCAAGACTTATTGTAATCGATAGATGGTTTATGAGATGAGACAGTTTTATGACTATTATTTTCTAAATATATAAGTGTATGAAATAAAAGTAGAAGACTAAGTAATCTTCGTATATGAACAAGTCTATGTATACTTGATATATATAATGATGTGTATGTAGAGGTCTATGTAAACCTCCGAGTATTTTTAGATAAAAAGTTTTAAATTCTTTCTGATTTTTAGTCGATGAATGCTATGACGAAGCTAAGAGGCTTGTCTTAGTCCTCCGAGAGGACGACGACGCCAGTTACGTCTTGGGGTAAACCCGAATGTGACAAACTTGGTATCAGAGCATGAGGTTGAATATCCTTGATGTTAACGTCTCTCTCTCAACCACGTTATTTAAGTTTGTATTCATAATTGTGAAGCGCGCCACACTTATGAATAGGAACTTATTTGATGATTAGGAATCATTCTCATTTTTGGAAATCCATATCGTGCCCCTAGAATGTACGTCGTGTATGCTTTCGCCTGACCTTGTGTTTTGGTTATAGGAGATGAATACTAGAAGAAACGCGGCTCGAAGACTTGAGGAAGAGATGGCTGCTGCGGGAATACCTCGTGATGAACCTGCTCCTCCTCTTGAAGAGGTTGCTATTGATGATCAGGTTCCTGCTGATCCTCCACCGATGACAGAAGCTCAGATGAGAGCTATTATTGCTCAAATGGCTCAAGCCATGACTACTCAAGCTCAAGCCGCAACCGTGCAAGCCCAAGCTATGACTACCCAAGCCAATAGGGATTTGGCACCTAGAGTCCATGAACAGACTATGGCCTCCAGACTTAGGGATTTCACTCGAATGAATCCTCCTGTCTTTTATGGGTCGAAGGTTGATGAAGACCCTCAGGAATTTATTGATGAGGTTCACAAGATTTTGTGTGCTATGGGGCTGTCATCTAGCGAGAATGCCGAGTTGGCCTCATACCAACTCAAGGATGTCGCTCAGATATGGTATGCGCAATGGAAGGACAACAGGCCACTTGGAAGTGGGTTAGTGACGTGGGAGTTATTCAAAGGGGCCTTCATTGATCGGTTCTTCCCTAGAGAGATGAGAGAAACGAAGGTGGTGGAATTCATCAATCTCCGCCAAGGAACGATGAGTGTTCATGAGTATTCTCTGAAATTTACTCAATTGGCCAAATATGCTCCGTCTTTGGTCTCCGATCCTAGAGACGAAATGAGTCGATATGTGACAGGTATATCGGACGACTTACAAGAGGAGTGTCAATCGGCTATGCTACATGATAACATGAACATTGGTCGTCTCATGGTGCATGCAAGAAGGGTTGAGGAGGCTAGAGCAAAAAGGAAGGATAAGGATAAGGACTCAAGAAGGACAAGGTCTTATGAGAGTGAAACTGCTAAAGATAGGTTGGGAATTCAAGACAGGCCTAGATTCAAGAAGCGGTTCTCAAACCACGTTCCATCCAAATTTCCCAAGACTAGGGATTCTAAAGCTCCTAGACCAAAAGTTGCCAAGGGAAGGATGGGAACTCATCTAATGAGAAGCCTACATGTTCTAAGTGTGGGAAAGGTCACTATGGAGAATGTTTGGTAGGAACGGGGATTTGCTTTGGTTGCGGGAAAAATGGTCATCGAGTTCGAGATTGTCCTAATGCTAAAGGACAAGAAAAAGGTGGTCAGCCAAGTGGTTCTAATAGTGCTCCCAAAAATAACCGTTTTTATGCTCTTCGTTCGAGAGATGACCAAGAGGCCTCTCCCGATGTGGTGACTGGTATGTTACAAATCTTTGCCATTGATGTGTATGCATTACTTGATCCGGGTGCTACTTTGTCTTTCGTTACTCCATTAGTAGCTAAGAAGTTTAGTACATTACCCGATGTTTTGCATGAACCTATTTTGGTGTCTACTCCGGTTGGTGAATCAGTGGTAGCAAAAAGGGTCTATCGAAATTGTCCTATTTCAATACCTCATAGAGTTTCTCATATTGATCTAGTTGAGCTAGACATGTTTGATTTTGATGTCATATTAGGTATGGACTGGTTGCATGCTAGTTTCGCTTCCATCGATTGTAGGACCAATATTGTGAGGTTTTGTTTCCCAAATGAACCCGTTATTGAGTGGAAGGGTGGAAATTCTCTTCCTAGAGGTCGTTTTATAACATGCCTAAAGGCGTGTAAAATGATCTTGAAGGGGTGTCTCTACCATATTGTGAGAGTCCAAGAAGTGGATTCCGAAGTTCGTCCCATAGAGTCAGTCCCCGTGGTGAGTGAATTTATGGAGGTCTTTCCTGATGACCTTCCTGGCATTCCTCCCGAACGGGAAATTGATTTCGGTATCGATTTGCTATCGGAAACAAATCCTATCTCTATTCCTCCTTATAGAATGGCTCCGGCCGAGTTAAAGGAATTGAAGGCACAACTTAAAGATTTGCTAGACAAGCGCTTTATAAGTCCTAGCATTTCTCCATGGGGTGCTCCGGTCTTGTTCGTGAAAAAGAAGGATGGGTCCTTGAGAATGTGTATTGACTACCGACAACTCAACAAGGCTACTATCAAGAACAAGTATCCTCTTCCTCGGATTGATGATTTATTTGATCAACTCCAAGGAGCGAGTTACTTCTCAAAGATTGATTTGAGGTCAGGGTACCACCAGCTTAGGGTGAGAAATGAAGATATTCCAAAGACAGCTTTTCGGACTCGATATGGGCATTATGAGTTTGTGGTTATGTCTTTTGGTCTCACAAATGCTCCGGCGGCGTTTATGGATCTGATGAACAGAGTGTTTCGAAATTTCCTTGATTCATTCGTCATTGTATTTATCGATGATATCTTGGTGTATTCGAAAAATGAGGTTGACCACAGGGATCATCTAAGGGTAGTATTACAAACCCTTAGAGAACATAAATTGTTCGCCAAGTATAGCAAGTGCGAGTTTTGGGTGAGGTCGGTGGCATTTCTTGGGCACATTATCTCTAGTGAGGGAGTTGAGGTAGACCCAAGGAAGACAGATGCAGTAAGAAACTGGCATAGACCTTTGACCCCAACTGACATTAGGAGTTTCTTGGGTCTAGCGGGTTATTATCGAAGGTTCGTAGAAGGCTTTTCCTCCATTGCATCTCCTTTGACTTCACTGACTCAAAAAGGTAAAAAGTTTGAATGGTCAGAGGCATGCGAGAGGAGTTTTCAAATATTGAAGGATAGGCTTACTTCCGCTTCTGTGTTAACTTTACCGGAAGGATCTAAAGGGTTCATTGTGTATTGTGACGCATCCCGCGTAGGTTTGGGGTGTGTGCTTATGCAAAATGGGAAGGTGATTGCCTATACTTCGCGGCAACTTAAGGTGCATGAGAGAAATTATCCTACTCATGACCTTGAGTTAGCGGCCGTGGTGTTTGCTTTAAAAATATGGAGACACTACTTGTATGGTGTTCATGTGGATGTTTTCACTGATCATAAGAGCCTTCAATATGTGTTTACCCAAAAAGATTTGAATCTTCGACAAAGAAGGTGGTTAGAGTTGTTGAAAGATTATGATATGAGTGTGCTATTTCATCCCGGCAAGGCAAATGTGGTGGCGGATGCTTTAAGCCGTATGACTATGGGTAGTGTGTCTCATATCGAAGAAGACAAGAAAGATCTAGTAAAAGATGTTCATCGTTTGACTAGATTGGGAGTGCGATTGGTGAGTTCGCTAAATGGAGGTGCCACGGTTCATCATAACTCCGAGTCATCATTGGTGGTTGAGGTAAAGTCCAAACAACACCTCGATCAACTATTGATGGAATTAAAGGAATCGGTTCTTGGCAAGACGAACAAGTCATTCTCCTTAGGAGAAGACAGTGTATTGAGGTATCAAGGGAGGTTGTGTGTTCCTGATGTGGGTGGATTGAGGGATCGGATCCTTGATGAAGCCCATGGATCCCACTATTCCATCCATCCAGGTTCTACAAAGATGTATCATGACCTTCGAGAAATATATTGGTGGGAAGGTTTGAAGAAGGATATAGCGGAATTTGTTGCTAAATGTCCGAATTGTCAACAAGTGAAGGCGCAACATCAAAAGCCGGGTGGCTTACTACAGGAAATCCAAATTCCTACTTGGAAGTGGGAAGACATTAATATGGATTTCGTAGTAGGGTTGCCTCGGACTGAAAAGTCATTTGATTCTATATGGGTGATTGTTGATATATTGACTAAGTCCGCTCACTTTATCCCCGTCAAATCTACGTATTCGGCGGAAGATTATGCGAAGATTTTCATAGATGAGATTGTGTGTAGTCATGGTATTCTGTTATCCATCATTTCGGATAGAGGTACACAATTCACATCTAGATTTTGGAAGTCGTTTCAAAAAGGTTTGGGTACTAAAGTGAAATTAAGTACCGCCTTCCATCCTCAAACGGATGGTCAAGCGGAACGCACGATTCAAACTCTTGAGGATATGCTTAGAGCTTGCATCATTGATTTTAAAGGGAGTTGGGATAAGCATTTGCCTTTGGTGGAGTTTGCATATAATAATAGTTTCCATTCGTCCATCTCCATGGTTCCCTATGAAGCCTTGTATGGAAGGAGCTGTAGGTCTCCTATAGGATGGTTTGAAGTAGGTGAGTCATCGATATTTGGTCCCGACTTGATTTACAAGACATTGGAGAATGTACATATCATAAGAAATAGGTTGCAAACAGCCTATAGTCGACAAAAGTCCTATGCCGATAATAGAAGAAGGGACTTGGAGTTTGAAGAGGGTGATAAGGTGTATTTAAAAATCTCACCTATGAAGGGAGTGGTAAGATTTGGCAAGAAAGGGAAGTTGAGCCCTCGATATGTAGGCCCTTATGAGATTTTGGAAAGGGTTGGTAAAGTTGCCTATCATTTAAGATTACCTGATGAGCTAGCTTTGGTTCATCCGGTTTTCCATGTCTCCATGTTAAAGAAGTGTGTCGGGAATCCCGAGTCAATTCTTCCTCTTGAAGGCCTCGGAGTCAAGGATAACCTCTCTTATGAGGAGGTTCCGGTTCAAATCCTTGATAGGCAAGTGAAAAAGTTGAGGAACAAAGAGGTAGCTTCCGTAAAGGTGTTATGGAGGAACCACCTAGTAGAGGGTGCAACATGGGAGGCGGAGGCCGACATGAAAACCCGTTATCCTCATCTTTTTGATGTTTAAGGTTAGTATCTCTCTCTAATGATATAAATGCGTTAGATATTGTGAATCTCTGTTGTTTTTGTGAAACTTAGCAAAACTCCTAGTTTTGGAGACTTCAAAAAATGGAGTCACTTTAAGGTGACCTTAGACAAATTGGAAGTTGTCTTGTTTCTTGCATATTTGAGTCAAGTTTTGTGATTTAGGTATGGTTAATCCTTGCTGATATTGTATTGAGCATATTGATAAAATGAACTTTGTACTATTTGAATTGAGTGATAAATGATTGAGCTCATGCCTGTATGAAAAGGAGAAAAAACCTCATGAGGAAATGTTGAGATCATGTATGGTAAATTGATGTTTTGAAGTATTTTTATGAAATAATATAGTTCATGCTACGGAATATTGTGAATTGGTTGAGCTGCTAGTCTTGAGTCTACTCCCTCTTTTTAAGAGTGTTTGGTGTCATTCGGGGACGAATGTTCCTAAGGGGGGATAATGTAACATTTTGAAATATCGAGGTCATGTGATAAGACTTAAATGAACTCCTTAGGATCTAAACTAGTGTTCCTAGCCAATTAGGCATATTTAGAGTCTTTGAAGTGGTGTTGGAACCGAAACTCTTAAACGTCCGACAAATTGGTTCATAAGAGGGCTAGAGTGTCCTTTTGATTTAACCTAGTTAAAGAGTCGGAATTTGGTAAACGGTTGTAACTATAGGTGTAAAATATTGTGTGGGATGGTATCATGTTGGAAAAGTCGGGGGACGACTCCCCAAGGACCAAACAAGGACCCTCGAGGAGGACCCTTGAAGCAGCAGGGCATGACGAACCCCATGACGGGGCGTCACAGGCGCGACGGGGCGTCGAGGCCTCCGTCGTGCCAGCCTTAGCACTTGGACTTTTCCTCCGCCTGCACAAGTCTCTGACCAGCGTGACGGATATGCAGGACGGAGGGAAGCCAGTCCGTCATGGCCACGACGGTTCATCGTCGTGGAACCGTCGTGCGCTT
Source organism: Solanum sitiens (assembly GCA_016801875.1). NCBI lineage: Eukaryota > Viridiplantae > Streptophyta > Magnoliopsida > Solanales > Solanaceae > Solanum > Solanum sitiens. The sequence goes on along the minus strand of JABWTJ010000437.1, from coordinate 495,194 downwards.
GGGGAGAAATCCTCCGCCTGCACAAGTCTCTGACCAACGTGACGGATGTGCAGTACGGAGGGATGTCAGTCCGTCACGCCCACGATGGACCGTCGTCGGGGATCCGTCGTGGAAGGTCTGTGGCAGTTTTGGAAAAGTTACTTTTTAGTTAGTTAATTAATTAAGTGACTTAGGGGTAATTAGGGGTTTAAGAGAGACTAATTAAGTGACTTAAGACCCTACTATAAATACCCAACCCTCATTAGCCTAATCATTCTCTCAAAAACAAAACTCTCTTCTTTCTCTATACTTTCTCTCTCTATTGGAAGACTCCATTGGAGATCAACTTGGGGAGATCATTGGGGGCTGGATTAGCACGAAATTCACCATCAAAACGTCATCAAACCTTAAGGTATGGGATCTAATTCACCTTTGAGATTCTTTCCTCAAAGGGTTCCTTCAAAGCTTTTTCCAAAAAGTTGAGTTTCTTATGGGTTTCATCCAAATCCGAATTTGATCTTGTGAATTCAGTTAATTATGTATTCTTTGGGTTAGAATGAATAGATTATCATGAATTGTAACTTGATTATGGTAAATTAATGTAGTTTGATCTAGATTGTGGGTGATGTCCCCTAACCCTTAACCCTAAATGTAGAATTGATATGGATTAGGTTGAGTTTGATAGAATTGATCTCCTAATTAGTTAAATAGTCTTTAATGATTGTCATTGCATTGATTATGGGTATATTATGATGAATTGAAGTTCTTCACACCTATGTTCTTGAATATTGAATCTAAGTTAGGAAGATACACTTGAGATCATGTTACTAAGCTTTGATGTAGTATTGCTTCATGGTATAGTGCTTCTCCTTGATTAGTTCTTGTGATTTATTATTGAATTACATTGACGTGATGATCTAAGATTGGTTGATCTATGGATTAATGGTATGTTCCTTTATTGATGGACTAGGGAGGAGTATTGGTAAGTCTTGATGATCCTAGCCTTTACTTCAAATTATGGTTAATTGTCATCAAGTGATAATGTTATGTTGAAGTATGCTTTGATTGATGTGATAAGTTGATATGATACATGGATTGATATGCTTAGGTTGGTTGTGAGGTTGCGGTGTAATGTAATATAGGGAAGTTGTACGATGTGCCCTATTATGATGAGATGTACGAGGGTTGACTTCACCTATATGGATTGTTAATGAAAGGACTAATTCTCATACAATTCTTATTTGAGCTATAATGATGATATACAAGGGATTGACCCTTCTATCTAATTAAATTGAGAAGATTAATAAAGATTAAAGGCTTCTCTACAAATGGGGACTTAGCTTAGCACCGAGCGAACTTGACATTGAGAGGTGTTGACTTCCCTTAGAGGAATATTCACCATTTGTTCTTTATAGAGTGTTGACTTCCCTTAGAGGAATACTCACCTATGGATCTACATGAAGTGTTGACTTTCCTTGAGAAATATTCACTCATGAATTCTCATGAGGTGAGGCCCCATTACCGAATGGTATATAGAGGGAATACCTATCTCTTAGTTCATTAACTATGTTGCCACCATAGGATACTAGCTAGTGGATCCACCTAGATAGCTATGTTCACGTTAGGTTCTACCTTGGCCGGTAGACCACCTTCCATCGGTGTAAGGTTTCATGACACCGGATTCCACATTCGATTATGTGGTCTATGTCGGTTAAGGCAAATGTTCCCTAAACTAAATGAATGAATGAATAAGGTATAGGCTAATCAAAGTAACTTGAGAGGTTGGCTATAGCTTAGGTAGGGGTATGGGACTCTACCTACGCCTTGCACTAGTTTGCCTTGATAGGAACTTTGAGAGGTCAATATTATTTATGTAAAGCGATAGTATGATGTAAATGGTTTGTATGTTGAGTAACATGCTTATGAATATAATGTTGTTGTCTTTGCTTGAAGAAGGATGTATCATGACATGAAGAGTATGTTGGTAAGTAAATTGCTAATTGTAGTCTTGGTAGGTTACTTGATTGAGTAGGAAATATGGTAATTTTACTTGATCATTGCACTTGTGACTTATTGAAGGTTATCATTAGTATGCTTTGCTTTGTTATGGTTTAATTGCATATGTAGTCTATTATGTTTTCATAAATGTCCCTTTTTGAATATATTGGATTGGTAATTGTATATGAGATTCCATACTTAGTACATGTGGAGTACTAATCCCTTTTATTTCCCTTTTCCCAAACATTTTAGGTTCGGGTCGTAGAGCTTGATCCAAATTACTAGGAAGGAAGACTTGGGTATTTCGCCATCCAAGTGGTTGGTCCTCACTCTCTCGAGGACGTGGCCGATATCTCTCTTTTATGATGTGAAGTTACTATGATTCTATGTTGACTCTATTTTTCTCTTGAGACGATGTAGTAGACAGCCTATATGCGGCTTCTTTCATTTGATGTAGGTCTATGCCCAAGACTTATTGTAATCGATAGATGGTTTATGAGATGAGACAGTTTTATGACTATTATTTTCTAAATATATAAGTGTATGAAATAAAAGTAGAAGACTAAGTAATCTTCGTATATGAACAAGTCTATGTATACTTGATATATATAATGATGTGTATGTAGAGGTCTATGTAAACCTCCGAGTAGTTTTAGATAAAAAGTTTTAAATTCTTTCTGATTTTTAGTGGATGAATGCTATGACGAAGCTAAGAGGCTTGTCTTAGTCCTCCGAGAGGACGCCGACGCCGGTTAAGTCTTGGGGGTAAACCCGGATGTGACAAACATGTTTAGTGAGAATAGCCTTGCCTCCATAGCTAAGTTGTTTGGTTTGCCAACCTGTAATTCTACCAACAACCTTGTTAACAAGATCAGAAAAATAAACATTTCTAGGCCTGCCAACAAATAAGGGGCATCCTAGGTAAGTAATAGGACCCTGTTTTTGTTTGAACCCTGTAAGTCTCTTAATTCTATCTCTAGTGCTATTAAAAGCATTAGAGTGTAGCATAAAGTTACTTTTATCACCATTAATGAGTTGTCCAGAAGTGATCTCATAATCCTTTAAAGTTGCCATTAACAGTTTTAAGGTTTTGTACCTTCCAGAAGAAAACAGAATTATGTCATCAGCAAAACTCAAATGGTTCACTTGGGGTCCCCTCATTTCCATGAAGAAACCATTATAATAAGGGTGATTATGTAACCTGTTGAGAGATCTTGAAAGTACCTCAGCACCTAAAATAAATAGGGCCGGAGAGAGAGGATCACCTTGCTTGAGACCCCTAGTGGAGTTGAAGAAACCATACCTCTTACCATTCACAATGATTGAGTACCAATTGTTAGCCATGATTCTCCACACCATATCAATGAACACCTCATCAAACCCCATTTTTCTTAGAACTAAGCAAATATATGACCATGAGACTCTGTCATAAGCTTTTGCCATGTCTAGTTTAATAATGACATTACTTCCAATGTTGGGTTTCTTGATTTGGTGAATGATTTCCTGAGCTAACATGATGTTTTCAGAGATGCTTCTTCCTTTCACAAAACCGGACTGATTGGGAGAAATTAAAGAGGGGAGGATAGGGCTTAGTCTGTTACTCACTAATTTGGAAATTATTTTACTAGTGAAGTTACTTAGACTTATAGGCCTAAACTCAGTAAACTTGTTTGGATTATTTACTTTGGGGAGCAGCATAATACAAGAATGGGAGAAATATTTAGGAATCATTTTCCACTGAAAAACGCCTGAATCACCCCAATTAGATCATGCTTGATAATGTGCCAGCACTTCTGAAAGAAATACCCATTCATGCCATCAGGACCTGCTGCAGAATTAGAGTTCATAGCAAAAACCACCTCCTTCAGTTCATTCATATCTGGAACATCGGTAAGATGAATATTCTGATCATGACTCACCATCCTTGGAATACACTCCAAGGTGTGTTCATTAATAAGCTTTTCCTCACCTGTGAATATAGATTTGAAGTGGTCACAAGCAGCTTGAGCAATGCTATCCTCACCTTGAATCCAATCCCCATTTTCAGTGACAATTTTGTGCACAAAAAGTTTCCTTCTCCTTCCCCTTATAATAGAATGGAAATATTTGGAGTTGGTGTCACCTTTCTTGAACCATTGGAGCTGGGTTTTCTGTTTCAAAATAGTATCCTCCAACTTGAGGAACTTAATATATTTAGCAATGATTTCATGAAGAGCACTCCTATGTGAGTCACTTTGGTCAAGGATGTATTCCTCTTCAGCTTTGTGCGCTTGTTGCTCATACATCCTTACTTTTTGAAAAATATCACCAAATTCCTTTCTTGACCAAGTACTAAGAGTATTTGATAATCTTTTCATTTTCTGGTGGAATTTCCACATGCCATTACCTTCTACATCCTTATCCCAACAAGTTTTCACAATTTCCATGAACTGAGGGTTATCAACCCAACAATTAAGGAATTTGAAATACTTGATGTGATCAGAATTTGTGGAAACCATTTCCATTAGCAGAGGACAATGATCTGACCCAGTGGAAGACAAGTGAGTAATGGTGGTTTGAGGCATCTTTTCTAACCATGAATCATTAACGAGAGCCCTATCAAGCCTCTTCCAGATTCTGTGATTGATACCCCTCTTATTTGACCAAGTGAATTTGTGCCCACTGAACCCAATATCCAAGAGTCCACATTCTTCAATAATAGCAATAAAATCCATGCTCTTCCTCATATTGTAAGGCACTCCGCCCAGTTTTTCATCTACATCTGTTATAACATTATAATCTCCAACTGCGCACCAAGGTTTGGTGTTCACTGTGGCCTGCTGAAGCATCTTGTCCCAAAGAGGTCTCCTGAGGTGATCCTTGCATTTTGCATAGACAAACGTACTAGTAAATTGATATTGTAATTCATTGTGTTTCATGTCACAAGTGATTTGTTGTTCATCTTCATCAAGAATATTACAGTCAATATCGCTGCTCCAAAAAACTTAAATCTTACCATTACAATTACTAGTGGCATTGTCCATGTTTAATTGAATTTTGAAGTTTTGTACATGAACACTATTAGAGAAAGGTTCCAAAATTGTAATAACAGATAACTGGTGAAGCTTTCTGAGCATCTTTAATCTCTCCAACACTCCCTGAGTGTTGATCCCTCTCACATTCCATATAAGTGTACAAATCATTTAGAGGATCTAGAGGAGAAGAGCCTAGTGTTAGGTCTGCCAGCAGTGACAGTATTGACATCCTGCTTTTTGAACTGGGGTTTGTCATGTTTGAACCCTCTTGGAGATAATCCCTGACTTTGTGTTGCCTGTTGAAGCTCCTCTTCTAGGTCCTGGTCCTTATGAGAGCTAAGTGCCTTGAAAGGATCCTCCCTAGTCTCATCATCCTCTTCAGGTTCTTCTAGGGATTGATTATCTTTATCCAGATCATCCTCAGAGTTATCAACTGCATACTCATCAAAAGGAGGAACAATATTCATCTTGCAAACTTGCTGTCTTATATCCGGAGGTTCAGCTAATGAAAGTGTCATGTACTGGTCCTGTAGAGGTAGAATATCCATCCCTTGATTGTCATCCACCATTACAGATTTTTTACATGAATCATCCCTTCTCCCTTGTTTCTGTTCATTTTCTTTGTCTTGCAGCCTGGTTAGTCTTCTTTTTGCAGCATCTCTTTTCTATTTGCTTGGTTTGTTTTTACTCTTAGGGGTGTTGCCTTGAGTATTGTCACTTGGTTCCCTTTTATCTTTTTCTTTCCTTTTTTCATTTTGTTGTTTCTCTTGATTTTCCAGAACAGCCTGTTCCCTGTTATTACTGTGCAGATCCTGTTGCTGCCTCTGTTGTTGAACCTCTTGTTGCTGACTATCTTTGTTATCAATATAGGCTCTAAGGTCAGGACTATGGTCAATATCCAACCCCTCATGCAGAACATGAGGCAGATTCCCCCCTTTGGTAACCCCTTCCTGCAAATTAGTGGTTTTCTCCTGACATCCCCCTTCCACACCTCCAATATCTTCATCAGCTAAACCAGCATCAATATCAATTATTTTGGGGGGTTGGGGTTTTAGGAGCATTGAGTCAATACCTGTGCTCTTGTAGTTGCTATTTTCAGTAGCATGCTGCTCCCTGATTGCATTCTGTCCAGCTTGCTGCTCTTCCTGTTGTCCCTGCATTTCAAAGGTACAAAAATATTTTGAATTGGAAGATTGGATATACCTGCAGTTACCTGTTCTTGTTGCTGATTTCCACTGTTTCTATGCATTGGAGGAGAGGCTGGTCTCCAAACAGTTTTGGAGTTGGCTTGATCCTGACTTTTTTGGTGCCTCTTCTTTTGTGTTTGCCACTGTTCTTCTTGTATCTCTGACTGCTGCTTCTGTTCTTCTTGCCTGTGAGTGTTTTTCCTTTGTTGTTGGCCTGTCATTTGTGTTTTTGGTTGATCTTGATCATCCTCTTTTCCAGTTCTTCCCTTTTGGTTTTTGTTTTGTTGAATTGATGATTTTGTTGCATCCTCCATTGCTCTCTTTCCCTATTCTTGTAGCTTATCAGAACCCTCTTTTTCCTTACTGTTTTTGTTCATTTCCAGTTCCTTTCTTTTCTTGATCTCCTCATCCCTTCTTTTGATTGTGCACTCTTCATCCTTGTGGCCTTGGTGTTTACAGTAGAAGCAGTAACTTGGGATCCCCTCATATTCAACTTTTAACCATCTTCCTTTGTTGGGGTTTGAGTGTTTGAATCCCAGCCAGACATAAGAGGGTCTTTCCTTAGTAAGATCCACCTGGACCTTGACTCTAGTGGTACTTCCTCTAGTTCTTTGTGAGGTTGGTGAGTCCAAGAACAGCACCTTCCCAATACTCTCGAAAATTGTTGATAGAAAAACTTTGTTGTAGCAGTGCCAGGGGAGGCCTGGAATAGACACCCATATAGGAACTATAGGTGTTTCCTCATCAGGTGTAAAATCAGGGGTCCAAGCTTGGATTCTCATAGCCTGTCCTTCAATGTTCATTTTCAGCTTTGTCCAAATAGTTTGGTAGTCAAGTTCATTGTCTAGATCAATGTAAACATGCCTAGAGTTGAAATGTGTGATCTTAACACCCCCCATCAGCTGAGTTTGTAAAATGAAACTCTTTCTTACTTGCTCCATTCTAGGCATTGTATTAGTAAATTTGCCCACAAGAGTATATTTGCAAATCTCAGCCAGTTTAACATAATAATCATTTTCATCAATGAGTACAGCAGAGAAACCTTGTTTAGTAGTATGGACAGGTTCATTCAATACAATAGGAGTTTCATTTTTGGCCTGATTATACCTCAACCTAGCAGCAAAGGACTGGACGACAGTGTAGGGAGCAGGTTTTGAGTTTTGGTCATTTTTGGGGTTGCTGATAGGCTGTTGACCTTGCTGTTGATTAATAGGCTGTCTAGTAGTTACATGAACATCCAGACCACCATGTTTATTAGTTCTATCATTTTGGGAAGTAGGTTCATACCTTGAATAATTATTGGAGATTTTGGGAAAATTGTTGTGATACTCCTCATTTGCTCTATTGATTTGATCATCAGAATTACCTCCTCCCTGTTTGTAGGTCTGCTTGGCTTGCTCAGGTTGCTTCCCATGACTCCCTTGGCCCTGTTTTGAGTTTTGTTTGTCTCCTACAACCTTCCTTTGTTCCTTCGAATTTTGGTGCTCCTGCTTGTGTGGTTGATCAGAGTTTTCTTTAGCTTTTTCTTGCCTTTGATCCTCTGCTTTTCTTTCCTTTTCTCCATTATCCTCTTTGTTATACGCCTTCTGTGGATTACCTGCATTAAAATTAGGAGTTATATGTGATGAATTATCTGTCATAGCAAAAGAGAACCTGGAAGTTTCATTTGTTGAGCTTGCTGAAAGTGTCCCCCTGCTCATCATGTTATTTCCCTGCTGCTCAGTCGACTTCTCCTTATGCTGAGTGTTGTTTTCATTGATCATTGTTGTTGTTTCCATTTCTTGGGAAACAACAACATTGATGTATTGTTTATCCCTCTGAGCACTATTTGATGTTTCCCCAGCATTTTAGTGTTTTCCCTGTTGAGCATTGGATTGAAGATCATTGGATATTACTTGATAATTGTTGTTATTGATTCCCTTGTTAAGCTGGTTGATAGTATCTGTTGATTGAATGTTTTGGGCCTGAGAAACAGTCTCTTTCAGTGAGCTTCCATGAATTCCGGAAGTTCGAGCTTTGTGTTCACCAGAGTTCTTCCCGCCGGCGCTTTCTGCGTCCATTTCAGTCGAAATTTGGGTGACATGGACCTCATCATTGGGAGAACAAACCCCAGTGGTCAATTCCAAACGAATTGGACTCGAAGACACTAGAATATGAGTTCGCGAATCCGGCGGCACACTCGCGAATCTGTCTGATTTCGCTTGTCGATTCAGACCAATTGGGACGCTAGAATTGCCTGATTTTTGGATATGTGGCAGATCTTGATGTGGCGTCTCCATTGCCATTATCCTTTCTTCTCGATTCCACCCAGAGATTCCTTGGGAAATATTTTTGCGATCTTCATTGAACTCCTCTTCCGAAGTCGCAGTTCTCATCGCATCTTTCTCCTGCAATTTCGAGGCGTTCTGAGCTTATTCTTGGGGCGTGTCATTGCTTAATGTTAATTCATTTCCATGGCGCTCCTTCTGGTTTTGGTCCGGTGGCCATTTGACGACTGCCGGCGGTTCACGCGCCATTGACGCGCTGGCGGTTACTGTAGCAGTTATGAGAGAGAAGAGAGAGTTTGTATTTTGGGTATTTTTCTATTTTTACATAGAATTTTTTTGGACATTATTTTTGGGCTTAGGGTTTCGGGTTTATGGTTTAGAATTAGGGTTAGGGTTAAGGTTAGGGTTAGGGTAATGGATAAGGTTAGGGTTTTGGTTTTTTAAGGTTTTTGGGTTTAGGGTTTAGGATTTGAGGTTTAATCTCAATGGTTTAGTGTTTAATGTTTGGGTTTTGGTATTTTGGGCTTGGGGTTTAGGATCTATGGTAGGGTTGGGTTAGCGTTAGGGTTTAGGTTGTTTTTTAAGTTTTAGGGTTTGGGGTTAAGGTTTTGAGTTGTATATCTATGGTTTAGTGTTAATTGTTTTGGTTTTGGTATTTTGTGATTTGGATTTAGGGTTTAGGGTTTAGGGTTAGGGTTAAGGATAGGGATAGGTTTAGGGTTTAGTGTTTTTTTTAGGTTTTAGGTGTTGGGGTTTAGGATTTTCAGTTTAAGATCTATGGTTTAGTATTTAATGTTTGGGTTTTGGTATTTTAGGCTTTAAGTTTTGGTTAATGGCTTAGGGTTAGGATTAGGTTAAGGTTAGGGTTAGTGTTAGGGTTTCGGTTTGAGTTATGGTTAAAGTTTTTTTAGGTTTTAGGATCTGAGGTTTAAAATCTACGATTTAGTTTTTAATGTCTGGGTTTTCATATTTTGGACTTAGGTTTTTTTTGGACTCAGGGTTTAAGATTAGCGTGTATTTTTTTAAAAAAATATGGGTCACGGTTTAGCATTTGAGGTTTAAAATCTATTGTTTAGTATTTAATGATTGGGTTTTGGTATTTTGGGCTTTGGGTTTCGGGTTTATGGTTTAGAGTTAGGATTAGAGTTAAGGTTAGGGTTAGGGTTAGGGTTAGGGTTAGGGTTTGGGGTTATTTTATATTTTTGGGTTTAGGATGTAGAATTTGAGGTTTAATATCAATGGTTTAGTGTTTATTGTTTGGGTTTTGGTATTTTGGGTTGGGGTCTAAGGTTTATGGTAGGGTTAGGGTTATGCTTATTGTTAGGGTTAGGGTTAGGGTTTAGGTTATTTTTAGGTTTTAGGGTTTGGGGGTTAAGGATTTAAGGTGTAATATCTATAGTTTTGTGTTTAACATTAGGGTTTTTGTATTTTTGGCTTTGAGTTTAGGGTATAGGGTTTAGGGTTAGGGTTAACGATAGGGTTAGGGTTAGGGTTAATGTTTATGGTTTTATTTAGTTTTAGGTTTTGGGGTTTAAGATTTTTTGTTTAAAATCTATGGTTTATTTTTTAATATTTGGGTTTTTGTATTTTGGGTTTGGAGTTTCTGGTTAATGGTTTAGGGTTAGGGTTTAGGTTTTTTTTGGTTCTAGGGTTTGTGGTTTAGGATTTGAGATTTTAAATCAATGGTTTAGTGTTTAATGTTTGGGTTTTGTATTTTGGACTTAAGGTTTAGTGTTTAGGGTTAGGGTTAGGGTTAGGATTCTGGTTAGGGTGTTGGATTTTTTTACATTTTTTGGTTCAGGGTTTAGCAGTTTGAGATTTAAAATCTATGGTTTAGTATTTAATGTTTGGGTTTTGATATTTTCGGCTTAGGGTTTTGGGTTTATGGTTTAGAGATAGGTTAGGGTTATTTTTTTAATTTTTTTTAGTTTTTTGGGTTTAGGGTTTAGGATTTGGGGTTTAATATCAATGGTTTAGTGTTTAGTGTTTGGGTTTTGATATTTTGGCCTTGGGGTTTAGGATTTACGGTAATGTTAGGGTTAGGGTTAAGGTTTAGATTATTTTTTAGGTTTTAGGGTTTGGGGTTATGTATTTGAGTTGTAATATCTATGGTTTAGTGTTAAATGTTAGGGTTTTGGTATTTTGTGCTTTGGATTTAGGGTTTAGGGTTTATGATTAGGGTTAAGTATAGGGTTAGGGTAATGGTTAGGGATAGGGATAGATATAGGGTTAGGGTTAGGGTTTAGGTTTTTCTTAGGATTTAGGTTTTGGGGTTTAGGATTTTTGGTTTAAAATCTATGGTTTAGTGTTTAATGTTTGGGTTTAGGTTTTTTGAGCTTAATGTTTTGCGTTAATTGTTTAGGGTTTGGGTTAGGGTTAGGGTTTAGTTTTTTTTTAGGTTTTAGAGTTTGTGGTTTAGGATTTTAGGTTTAAAATCTATGGTTTAGTGTTTATTGTTTGGGTTTTCGTATTTTAGACTTAGTGTTATATTTTGGATTTAGGGTTTAGGGTTTAGGGTATAGGGTTAGGGTTAGGGTTAGGGTTAGGATTAGGGTTAGGGTGTGGTCTCTTTTAGGTTTATGGTTCAGGATTTAACATTTGAGGTTTAAAATCTATGCTTTAGTAGGTGAATTTACATATTCACCCCTCAACTTAACAGAAAGCTGGCAGAAAAAAAGGCACCCATCGACGGACCGTTGGTCAGGCCACGTCCCGTCGATGGGGTCTCGTGGGTTGCACCTGCAATTCGTCAACCTGCAGTACAAATGGCTCCATCAATTTGACCCATCGATGGACCGTTTCCTGGTCGAATGTCCGTCGTTTGGGTCGTCGATTGCCACTGCCTGGCAGTGTTGAACTCCAATGTTGGGGTCCTTCCTTACGGCCTATTTGAGGGTCCTATGTAGATTTGTACCAGGACGTTTCCACCCCAAATCTGTTTGTATACGAGTTTAGGACCGACCACATGAGTTTCATCCCAAACGAACACGTAAAACTCGATTAAACATACTTAGACACACAAGTTCATGACGTTCTTGGACGTTTGCCCTCCAAACTTCACGAAACTTGACACACTGACTTTATACACCATATAAACTCAATTAAGGACCATATGAGGTCATGAATCACACATAAACACATAAAAACCACATATGAGGCACTTAGGTGACTTAGTCGTCGAACGTCTTGGTCGTCCCATGACGTTTGACTTCTATTGCACCTAAACTCTTAGCTACTGCCTCTAATCAAAATTATAGACCAATTTAAGAACTTATACCATCATGACAACCACGTTAGGCTCCAGGTTCACCTCAGTCATTTTCGGGGTCTTACATAAGGTTAGGGTTAGGGTTTTGGGTTCTTTTAGATTTTTTGGTTTAAGGTGAAGAATTTGAGGTTTAATATCAATGGTTTAGTGTTTATTGTTTAAGTTTTGGTATTTTTGGGCTTGGTGTTTACGGTTATGGTAGGGTTAGCGTAATGGTTAATGTTAGGGTTAATTAGGGTTAGGGTTTAGGTTGTTTTTAGGTTTTAGGGTTTGACTTTAAGGATTTGAGTTGTAATATTTATGGTTTAGTGTTTAACATTATGGTTTTGGTATTTTTGGCTTTGAGTTTAGGGTATAGGGTTTAGGGTAAGGGTTAAAGATTGGATTAGGGTTTGGGTTGGGGTTAGGATTAGGGTTAGGGTGTATTTTTTTTTTAGTTTTTATGGTTCAGGGTTTTGACTTTGAAGTTTAAAATCTATGGTTTAGTATTTAATGTTTGGCTTTTGATATTTTGGGCTTAGGGTTTTGGGTTTATGGTTTAGAGTTAGGGTTAGGGTTAAGGTTAGGGTTAGGGTTAGGTTAGGATTTTGATTTTTTTAGGTTTTTGGGCTTAGGTTTTAGGATTTGAGGTTTAATATCAATTATTTAGTGTTTAATGTTTGGGTTTTGGTATTTTGGGCTTGGGGTTAGGATTTATGGTAGGGTTAGGGTTTAGGTTATTTTTAGAATTTAGGGTTTGGAGTTAAGGAATTGAGTTGTAATATCTATGTTTAGTGTTAAATGTTAGGGTTTTGGTATTTTGTGCTTTGGATTTATAGTTTAGGGTTTAGGGTTAGGGTTAAGGATAGGGTTAGGGCTAGGGTTCGTGTTACAGATAGGGTTAGGGTTCTTGTTAGGGATGGGGTTAAGGTTTTAGTTTTTTTATGTTTTAGGTTTTGGGGTTTAGGATTTTTGTTTTAAAATATATGGTTTAGTGTTTAATGTTGAGGTTTAGGTATTTTGGGCTTTATGTTTCGGGTTAATGGTTTAGGGTTTAGGGTATAGGGTTAGGGTTAGGGTTAGGATTAAGGTTAAAATGTAGTTTTTTTTAGGTTTTATAGTTCATGGTTTAACTTTTGAGGTTTAAAATCTATGGTTTAGTATTTAATGTTTGGGTTTTGGTATTTTGGGCTTAGGGTTTTGGGTTTCGGGTTCAGGGTTAGGGTTAATGTTAAGGTTAGGGTTTTGGGTTTTCTTATGTTTTTGGGTTTAGGGTTTAGGATTTGAGGTTTAATATCAAATGTTTAGTGTTTAAGGTTTGGAATTTGGTGTTTTGGGCTTGGGTTTAGGATTTATGGTAGGGTTAGGGTTAGGGTTAGGGTTTAGCTTGTTTTTAGGTTTTAGGGTTTGGGGTTTAGGATTTGAGTTGTAATATCTATGGTTTAGTGTTGAATGTTAGGGTTTTGGTAATTTGGGCTTTGGGTTTAGGTTTAGGGTTTGGGGTTGATAAGGTTAGTGTTAGGGATAGTGTTAGGGTTAGAGTTTAGAGTTTTATTTTAGGTTTTAGGTTTTGGGGTTTAGGATTTTCGATTTAAAATCTTTGGTTTAGTGTTTAATGTTTGGGTTTCGGTATTTTGGGCTTGGGGTTTTGGGTTAATAGTTTAAAGTTAGGGTTAGGGTTTGTGTTTGGGGTAGGGGTTAGTATTTTTTTCTTACGTTCTAAGGATTGTGGATTAGGATTTGAGGTTTAAAATCTATGGTTTGGTGTTAATGTCTGGGTTCTTATATTTGGACTAAGGTTTTTTTGGACTTAGGGCTTAGGTTTAGGGTGTAGGTTCTTTTAAAGTTTTATGATTCAGGGTTTAGCATTTGAGGTTTATAATCTATTGTTTAGTGTTTAATATTTGGGGTTTTGTATTTTGGGCTTTGGGTTTAGTTTTTATGGTAGTGTTATTATTAGGCTTAATGTTAGGGTTAGGGTTAGGTTTTAGGTTGTTTTTTAAGTTTTAGGGTTGGGGGTTATTTAATTTGTAATATCTATCATTTAGTGTTTAATGTTAGGGTTTTGGTATTTTGGGCATTGGGTTTAGGGTTAAGGTTAAGGATATGTTTAGGGTTAGGGTTAGGGCTAGGGTTAGAGGGGTAGGGGCCGAGCAACACCCCCAGGCCTTAACATTAATAATGAAATCAAAATACAAAGAGGGGGACATAAACCTAACCTCCGAACCTAAGATGGTTTAGAGTCAACTTTCCAAAAAGGAAGTCAACTCTTCCCCTTACAAAAAAGATGAAACCAAAATACTAAGAACCTAAGGAGAGGACTCCTCTCATTGCATAGTATCTAGGAAGCATAAATAAAGGAGTCTCTCCCTTTACATAATCAAAAATAAAAACTAAGTTAACCTATTCAAAGTAGCTATAATTTTGAATTATAGCTAAGTTGAAAAGGTAAAAGATGATCAAGGAGGTTCCTTAATCCTCTTGGTCTTCTTCCTCCTAAAGCTGGGAATTTCCAATAGGTCAAGTTGATAGTAGACCTTTGCTTCATTAGGCATTTGCTGGCTGCTAAAGTATACTTGTGGAGTGGCTGTCTTGTGACTGTGTTTTGACAGTGCATCATCTACCCAATAAGCTTCTCTGAATACATGTATGCATTTGAAGTTTTGAGTTTGATTGATGAGATTTTGCAGCCTCCCCAACTGTGCTATGATACTCCATTGAGGGGTTGTCTTCTGTAGGATCCAATGCACCACTAGTTGAGAGTCTACCTCCAATATTATGTTTCTATAACCAAGTTCAAGTGCCCAAGTTAAACCAAAGATGGTTGCCTCAATTTCAGCTTTGCTGTTTGTTCCTTCTACAAGTGGTGTTGTGAAGGCCATCATTATTCTGCCTTCCTTGTCCCTCAAAATACCTCCAGCCCCAATTTTACCAGGGTTAGTGAGGGAACTGCCATCAGTGTTCACATTGAGCCACTGGTCTGGGGGTTTAATCCATGTCACCATGCTCACCTTGATGTCATGCACACACCTTTCACTCTTTTGAATTAAGTCTGTCCACTTGGCAGGCCAGTTAACTTGAGGAAATGCAGTGTTCAACATGTTGTAGTTGTCTTTATAGACAACATATTTGACCTTGTAGATGCTGGTTGCTTTACCTCCATATTTGCAGGCACACCTGTTCTTCCAAAGGTTCCAGCAGATGAATATTGGTGTGGCTAGCAACAGCAGTTTGTGGGCTGCATTTTTGGACTTGGCTGTGCACTGTTGTTGTAGCATCTGCTGCAATGAAGAGTGATCCGGCTGGAAACCTGCAGTGTTTGCAAAGCTACTACAAATCTTGGCTGCAAATTGCCCTGCATTGAAGATGTGGTCTATTCTGTCCATACCTGCTCTATCAAGAAAACAAAAACAATGTAATGGCTCATTGCTAAAGTTAGCCAATTTTTAATTAGTAGGGAGTTTACCCTTAAGGTTCTCCATAATAAAAAAGAAGATTTAAAAGGGATGTTCTTATGCCATAGGATTGAACTGAATTGCTTCATTGCTCTTTTGTCCCTGGTTTCTTCCCAGGCTGAGGAACAGCTGAAGCTCCCATAATTGTTGAGTTTCCACACTTCCTTGTCTGGGAGATGTTGGTTTGGAGAAATCTATGTTGCCAAGATGTTGGAGAACTCGCTTGCTGGTGCCTGCCCTATCAGCTTGCTCCAGCTCCACTTCCCTTCATCCCAAAATTCAGCCACTGTAGAGTTGTTGAATCTGTTACTATTGGTGGTGAATTGTGCTAATGGGACAATGCCAAGACAATTATCCCACCAAAAGGAACAATTTCCAGCTTGAAGTTTCCATTGGATGTGTTGCTCCACTTGTTGTCTGTTCATCAGCATGCATTTCCAAGTCAAGGAGTCTCCATTGTCACATTTTTTGTTGACAGGGTTGGACCTTTGGCAATATTTTTCTCACAAGAAATCCCCCCACAGAGTTTGTTTAGTTCTTAAAATCCACCAATTTTTGAATTGGAAGGCCTTGCAAATATCCTTTAAGTTTCTCATGCCCACTCCTCCCTCATCATAAGGGAAGCTTAGGTTTTTCCAAGAAGCCCAATGGTACCTCTTCCTATCACTTTTCCATCCCCAGAAAAAATCAGCCATAAGCATTTGGACTTGCTTAAGAACAGTAGCTGGAGGAGTTACTGCAGAAAGTAGGTGAATAGAAAGGGCCTGTAACACATGTTTTGTTAGGACTGCCTTGCCACCATAGCTGAGTTGTTTGGTTGGCCAACCTGTAATCCTGGCAGCAACCTTATTAACAAGGACAGAAAAATATATATTCCTAAGCCTACCAACAAATAAAGGGCAGGCTAGGTAAGTAATAGGACACTGCTTTTGTTTAAAACTTGTAAGTCTCTTAATTCTATCTCTTGTGCTATTGAAAGCATTAGAGTGTAGCGTAAAGTGACTTTTGTCTCCATTGAGGAGTTGTCCAAAAGTATTTTCATACTCCTTTAAGGTAGCCATTAAGAGTTTCAAAGTTTTACATCTTCCAGAGGTGAACAGAATTATGTCATCAGCAAAACTCAGATAGTTCACTTGTGGCCCCCTAATTTCCATGAAAAAGCCATGGTAATATGGATGATTGTGTAGCCTGTTGAGTGATCTTGATAATACCTCTGCACCTAAAATAAATAGGGTTGGGGATAGTGGATCACCTTGCTTGAGACCTCTAGTGGACTGGAAGAATCCATATCTCTTAGCATTGACTATGATTGAGTACCAGTTGTTAGCCATTATTCTCCACACCATATCAATGAATATTTCATCAAATCCCAGTTTCCTTAGAACTAGGCAAATATATGACTATGAAACCCTGTCATAAGCTTTTGCCAAATTTAGTGATGACATTGCTCCCAATGTTGGGTTTCTTGATTTGGTGAATGATTTCCTGAGCTAACATGATGTTTTCAGAAATACTTCTACCCTTAACAAACCCGGATTGGCTGGGAGAAATTAAGGAAGGAAGAATAGGACTAAGCCTGTTGCTTACTGGTTTAGATATGATCTTGCTAGTGAAATTGCTCAAACTTATAGGTCTAAACTCAGTAAGCTTGTTAGGGTTACTCCTATTATGAAGCAGCACAATACAAGAATGGGAGAAGTATTTAGGAATCATTTGGCCACTGAAAAAGGCTGAACAACTCCCATTAAATCATTCTTCATAATGTGCCAACACTTCTGAAAGAAGTACACATTCATACCATCAGGGCCAGCTGCAGAGTTAAAATTCATAGAAAAGACCACCTCTTTAAGTTCATCCATACTGGGAATACTAGTAAGCTGAGTATTTTGGTCCTGACTGATCATCCTTGGAATGCATTGCAAGGTGTGCTCATTGATAAGTTTTTCCTCACCTGTGAAGATTGTTTTGAAGTGCTCACAAGCAGCCTGTGCAATGTTGTCCTCACCTTTTACCCAGTCCCCATTTTCAGTGACAATTTTATGAACAAATAACTTCCTTCTCTTTCCCCTTATTACAGAGTGGAAGTATTTGGAGTTGGTATCACCTTCCTTGAACCATTGAAGCTGGGTTTTCTTTTTCAAAATAGTGTCCTCCAACATGAGAAACTTGAGGTATTGAGCATTAAATTCATGAAGGTCACTTCTGTGAGAATCACTTTGGTCATTGATGTAGTTTTCTTCTGCTTTGTGCACTTGTTCCTCATACATCCTAACCTTTTGAAAAATATCACCAAATTCATTTCTTGACCAAG
This sequence comes from Solanum sitiens, assembly GCA_016801875.1. NCBI lineage: Eukaryota > Viridiplantae > Streptophyta > Magnoliopsida > Solanales > Solanaceae > Solanum > Solanum sitiens. The sequence continues at coordinate 477,736 of JABWTJ010000437.1, read as the reverse complement.
CACTAAGAGTATTTGACACCCTTTTAATTTTCTGGTGGAATTTCCACATACCATTACCTTCCACACTCCTATTCCAGCAAGTTTTCACAATTCCCATGAATTGAGGGTTGTCAACCCAATAGTTGAGGAATCTGAAATACTTGATGTGGTTAGTTTATGTGGAAACCATTTCCATAAGAAGAGGACAATGATCTGACCCAGTAGTTGACAAATGAGTTATGGTGGTTTGAGGCATCTTTTCCAACCATGCATCATTTACCAAAGCCCTATCAAGCCTCTTCCAAATTCTGTGACTAATACCCCTTTTATTAGACCAGGTGAATTTCTGATCACTGAAGCCAATATCCAAAAGGCCACAGGCTTCAATGACAGCTATAAAATCCATGCTTTTCCTCATGTTATAAGTCACCCCTCCAAGTTTTTCTTCCACATCAGTTATAACATTGAAATCTCCAACTGCACACCACGGTTTGGTATTCATTGTGGCTTGCTGTAACATCTTATCCCAAAGGGGTCTCCTGAGATGATCTTTGCATTTTCCATAGAGAAAAGTACTAGTAAATTGGTAAGGAAACTCATTGTGTTTCATTTCACAGGTGATTTGATGTTCATCTTCATCAAGAATATTACAGTTAATATCACTGCTCCAAAAAAACCAAATTTTACCATTATAATTACTAGTAGCATTTTCCATGTTTAATTGAACCTTAAAGATTTGTACATGAATACTATCAGAAAAAGGTTCCAAAATAGTGATAACAGATAAATGTTGAAGTTTCCTAAGGATCTTGAGTATCTCTAACACCCCTTGAGTGTTGATCCCTCTCACATTCCATATGATAGTACTAATCAGTGGGAAGATCTAGAGGAAAAGAGCCTAGTGTTAGGTCTGCCAGCAGTGACAGTATTGACATCTTGTTTTTTAAAGCTGAATTTGCCATGTTGGAACCCTCTTGGGGATAAGCATTGACTTTGTGTTACCTGCTGAATTTCCTTCTCAAGGGCCTGATTATTATGAGGACTAAAGTCTTTAATAAGAGCCTCACTAGTCTCATCATCCTCATCCAAATCCTCTAGAGAGTGGTTGTCCCCATCCAGTTCATCTTCAGAATTATCCACAGCATACTCATCTATATGAAGTACTGTATTAACCTTACACAATTGTTGTCTTTTATCAGGTGGTTCACTTATTGGTGGAGTCATGTAACGAGCCTGTATAGGGGGGATATCCAATCCATGGTTATCATTAATCATAAAATTGTTGCACGGATCCTCCCCTCTTTCCTGTTCCTGATCACTGTCACTGTCATGTTGCTTACTTTGTCTCGTTTTAGCAACATCCCTTTTTTGTTTGCTAGGCTTGTTTTTACTCTTGGGAGTGCTTTTCGGAGTATTAGTATCAATCTGTTTCCCATTTTTTTTATTTTTCTCTTATTCAAGTTGCTGTGTTTCCTTATTTTTTCCAGAATTCTGTTTCCTGTTATCTCTGTTCTGAACCTGTAGTTGAATTTGTTGTTGTTCCCCTTGTTGCTGCCTGTTCCTAAGATTATTATTGGCTCTAAGGTTTGAACTAGGGTCAATATCAAACCCCTCATGCAGAACATGAGGTAAACTTCCCCATTTGGTAACCCCTTTCTGCAAGTTAGTGGCTTTCTCCTGACACGCCCCATCCATACCTCCAACAACTTCTTCAGAAAAACCATCATCAACATTAATAAAATTGGGGTGATGGGGGTTTGGGAGCATTGAGTCAATACATATGGTCTTGTATTTTTTGGTTGTACCATCTTGTTGTTTTTGTTCCCTGTGTGTGTTGAGGCTGTTTGTGGTAGTTGGGCTCTTTGCATTCCCATTTTTTGATTGATCATACTAAGTTGTTCTTTCAATGGTATTTTCTTCTCCTGTTTGATCTGTCTCTTGATGATCCTGCATTTTAAGATTAGAAAAAGTATTTTGAGTTTGAAAATTAGTTATACCTGCTGCTGCCTGTTCCTATTGTTGGCTGTCCTTATTCCTTTGCATTTGAGGTGAGACAGGTCTCCATACACCTTTGGAGTTGGTTTGATCGTGATTTTATTGCTGTCTTTTTTTTTTGTGTCCGCCACTGTTCTTCCTGTACTTCTTCTTGTTGATCTTGATCCTTTTGAGTGAGGGTGTTTCTTTCCTGTTGTTGGCTTACAGGTTGGCTCCATGATTGAGTGTGTCCATCATCCTTTATGAGTTCTCCTCTTCGACTTGTGTTTTGATGATTCTGAGGTTTTGCTGCAGCCTCAGTATTTATTTTTTCGTGCCTTTGAGAGTTTATCTGGCCACCCTGTTCCTAATCCCCCTTAGATTTTTTTCCAGCTTCCCCTTCCATCCTCTTTTTGAAATCCTCCTCCCTTCTCTTGATTGTACATTCGTATTCCATATGTCCCTGATGCTTACAGTACATACAATAATTTGGGATGCCTTCATATTCAACTTTTAACCATCTCCCTTTTTTGGGGTTTGAGTTCTTGAATCCCATCCAAACATGAGTGGGTCTTGCTTTGGTGAGGTCAACCTGGATTTTAACTCTTAGTGTGCTGCCTCTAGTCCTTTGGAAGGATGGTGAGTCAAGAAACAACACCTTCCCTACTGACTCTAGCATAGTTGTCAAAAAACCCTTGTTGTAATAGTGCCAAGGTAAACCTGGGACAACCACCTAAATGGAAACAATGGGAGTTTCTTCCTCAGGTGTAAAGTCAGGGGTCCAATCTTGTATTCTCATCAATTGCCCTTCAATATTCATCCTTAGCTTAGTCTAAACTGTTTGGTAATCAAACTCATTATCCAAGTCAATATACACATGCTTAGAATTGAAGTGTGTGATCTTCACACTCCCTGTGAGCTGAGTTTGGAGGATGAAGCTCTTTCTAACAACTTCCATTTTTGGCATCGTATTAGTGAACTTGTCTACTAGTGTATATTTACAACACTCTACCAATTTCACATAATAGTCATCTTCATCTAGAAGCACAACACGAAATTCCTGTCTAGTAGTATGTATGGGTTTATTCAAAACAATCGGAATTTCATTTTTTGACTGATTATACCTCAACCTTGCAGAAAATGATTGCACGACAGTATAGGGAGCTGGTTCTGGGATTTTATCTTGTTTAGCATTGTTAGGATTTTGACCATGTTTTTGACTGTTAGGATTTCTAGCAATGCCCTGACCAACATTATCAACCTGCTTATTAGTTCTATCATTTTGGGAATTAGGCTCATACCTCAAGTAGTTATGGATATTTTGGGGAAGTTGCTGTGGTAATCCATACTTGCTCGATTGGTTTGGTTTGATGAGTTTGTTGCTCCTTGATTGTGGATGTTCTTAGATTGATCCTTTTGCTTTCCTTCACTCCCTTGAACCTGTTCTGAGGCTTGCTTACTTCTTTGAGTATTCCTTTGATCCTTTCCTTTTTGCTGCAATTCCATGCCTGATTGTTCAAGTCTTAGACTTTAGTGATCTTTCCTTTGTAGCTGTACATTCCCACATTCCTCACCTTTGTTTTCTTGGTTAAGTGTGGCCTGTGTATTACCTACAATAAAGGTAGGAGTTAGATATGGTGAGTTACCTGTAATGCCAAAGGAAAAATCCGATAGTTGTGTTTCATTTTATGAAGCTGTTGTGTGCATCCTCATATTGTTCATGTTATTGCCCTGTTGCTCATTGGAATTCTCCTCAGGATAAGTTTTGTTTCCTTTTCCCTTTGTTGTTGCTCCATCTGGTTGAGAAACCTCTCCATTGGTGTTTTCATCAACACCTCGATCAGCAACAGAGGTCTCTACTTCACTATCTTATCTTCCCTGTGATACTTTATTCGTAGAATCAGTGGAGGTTGTTGAATTGTTGTTATTATTGATTTCTCCCTTAAGCTGGTTGGAGAAGTCTATTAGATGAATGTTTCTAGCCTGGGAATCAGTCTCATTCGACAAGTTTCCATGGATTCCGGCTTTTGGAGTTCTATTTTCACCAGAGTTCTCCCCGCTGGCGACTCCATCATCCATTTCACTTGAGATTTCAGTGATATCGACACCATCATTAGGGTAAAAAACCCCAGTGGTTGAATCATTACAAACTTGACTTGATTTTCGATTGCGCGACTCAGAAGCACTCGCGATTCCTTCAACTATCGCCTTTCGATTATGACCAAATGGGACAGTGGATTTCGCTGGTTTTTGAGTATGTTGTAGATCGTGGTGAGGATTACCCATTCCCATTAACATTTCTCCTCGATTAAACCCAAAAATTCCCTGGGAAATAATTTCTCGTTCTCTATCAAACTCCCTGTCCAAAAACACAGTGTTCATCGCATCACTCTTTTGCGATTTTGAGGAGTTGTGAGATGGATCATGGTGCGTGTTACTCTGGGGTTTGTTGCCATAAGAATGGCGTTTACTTTGGCTTTGGTCCGGCGATCTTTGGACTCCCACTGGCGGCGCACGCGTCATTGCGGCGGTGCGCGTGCCTGGCTTTTTAGTAGTCGTTGGAACTATAGATAGCGCCAGTTTGGATAGAAAATAATTATAGAGAGAAAATTGGGGAAATGGGGTGCGATGCATTTTTTTTTTAGGTTTTAGGTTTTGGGGTTTAGGATTTTGGTATAAAATCTATGGTTTAGTGATTAATATTTGGATTTTGGTATTTGGGATTGCGGTTTCAGGTTAATGGTTAGGTTTAGGGTTAATGATAGGGTTAGGGTTAGGGTTAGGGTTAGGGTTTAGGTTTTTAGGTTTTAGGGTATGTGGTTTAGGATTTGAGGTTTAAAATCTATTATTTAGTGTTTAATTTCTGAGTTTTCCTATTTTGGACTTATGTTTTTTTTTTGGACTTAGGGTTTAGGGTTTGGGTGTAGTTTTTTTTTAAAATATGGTTCAGGGTTTAGCAATTGAGGTTAAAAATCTATTGTTTAGTATTTAATGTTTTGGTTTTGGTATTTTGGGATTAGGATTTTGGGTTTATGGTTTAGAGTTAGGGTTAGAGTTAGTGTTTTGTTTTTTCTAGGTTTTTGGGTTTAGGGTTTAGGATTTGAGGTTTATTAATATCAATGGTTTAGTGTTTAATATTTGGGGTTTGGTATTTTGGGCTTGGGGTTTAGGATTATGGTAGGGTTTGGGTTAGGGTTAGGGTTTAGGTTGTTTTTTAGGATATAGGGTTTAGGGTTAAGGATTTGATTTTTAATATCTATGGTTTAGTTAAATGTTAGGATTCTGTATTTGATGCTTTGTTTAGGGTTTAGGGTTAGGGTTAAGGATAGGGTTAGGGTTAGGGTTCGTGTTAGAGATAGGGTTAGGGTTAGGGTTTAGTTTTTTTGGGGGTTTTAGGTTTTGGAGTTTAGGTTTTTTGGTTTAAAATCTACGGTTTAGTGTTTAATGTTTGCGTTTAGGTATTTTGGGCTTAATGTTTCAGGTTAATGGTTTATGGTTAGGGTTAGGGTTTAAGGTTAGGGTTAGGGTTATGGTTAGGTTTTAGGTTTTTTTTTGGTGTTAGTAATTGTGGTTTAGGATTTGAGGTTTAAATTCTTTGGTTTAGTGTTTGATGTTTTGGTTTCCGTATTTTGGACTTAGGATTTTTTTTGTCTTAGGGTTTTGGGTTTTGGGTATAGGGTTAGAGTTAGGGTTAGGATTAAGGTTAAGGTGTATTTTTTTTTTTGGTTTTAGGTTTTATGGTTCAGGGTTTAGCATTTGAGGTTTAAAATCTATGGTTTAGTATTTAATATTTGGGTTTTGGTATTTTGGTCTTAGTGTTTGGGTTTAGGGTTTAGGGTTAGGGTTAGGGTTAAGCTTAGGGTTAGGGTAAGGGCTTTGGGTTTTCTTAGGTTTTTGGGTTTAGGGTTTAGTATTTAATATTTAATATCTATGGTTTAGTATTCAATGTTAGGGTATTGGTATTTTGGGCTTTTGGTTTAGGGTTTAGGGTTTAGGGTTAGGGTTCAGGATAGGGTTAGGGTTTGGGTTAAGGTTTAGTATTTTTTTAGGTTTTAGGTTTTGGGGTTTGGGATTTTTAATTTAAAATCTATGATTTAATGTTTAATATTCGGGTTTTGGTATTTTTGGTTTGAGGTTTAAGTATTGGTTTAAGGTTAGGATTAGGATTAAGGTTAGGGTTAGGGTTTAGGTTTTTTTAGGTTTTAGGGTTTGTGGTTTAGGATCTGAGGTTTAAAATCTACGGTTTAGTGTTTAATGTCTGTGTTTTCGTATTTTGGACTTAGGTTTTTTTTGGACTTAGGGTTTAAGGTTAGGGTGTACGTTTTTTTAATATGGTTTAGGGTTTAGAATTTGAGGTTTAAAATCTATTGTTTAGTATTTAATGATTGGGTTTTGGTATTTTGGGCTTTGGGTTTCGGGTTTATGGTTTAGAGTTAGGATTAGGGTTAAGATTAGGGTTACAGTTAGGGTTAGGATTTTGGGTTTTTATAGATTTTTGGGTTTAAGGTGTAGAATTTGAGGTTTAATATCAATGGTTTAGTGTTTATTGTTTGGGTTTTGGTATTTGGGGTTTGGGGTCCAAGGTTTATGGTAGGGTTAGGGTTAGGGTTAATGTTAGGGTTAGGATTAGGATTTAGGTTATTTTTAGGGTTAGGGTTTGGGGATTAAGGATTTGAGTTGGAATGGTTTAATGTTTAACGTTAGGGTTTTTGTATTTTTGGCTTTGAGTTTAGAGTATAGGTTTAACGTTAGGGTTAAGGATAGGATTAGGGTTAAGGTTGGGGTTTAGTTTTTTTTTAATTTTTAGGTTTTGGGTTTTAGTATTTTTGGTTTAAAATCTATGGTTTAGTGTTTAATGTTTGGGTTTTGGTATTTTGGGCTTGGGGTTTTGGGTTAATGGTTTAGGGTTATGGTTTAGGTTTTTTAGGTTCTAGGGTTTGTGGTTTAGGATTTCAGATTTAAAATCAATGGTTTAGTGTTTAATGTTTGTGTTGTTATATTTTGGACTTAGGGTTTAGAGTTTAAGGTTTAGGGTTATGGTTAGGGTTAGGGTTAGCATTAGGGTTAGGGTGTAGTTTTTTTTTTAGGTTTTATGGTTTAGGGTTTAGAATTTGAGGTTTAAAATCTATCGTTTAGTACTTAATGTTTGGGTTTTGATATTTTGGGATTAGGGTTATGGGTTTATAGATTAGAGTTAGGGTTAGGGTTAATTTTAGGGTTAGGGTTAGGGTTAGTTTTGTTTTTTTATGTTTTTGGGTTTAGGGTTTAGGATTTGAGGGTTAATATTAATGGTAAAGTGTTTAATGTTTGGGTTTTTGTATTTTGGGCTTGGGGTTTAAGATTTATAGTAGGGTTAGGGTTAGGGTTAGGTTTAGGTTATTTTTTAGGTTTTGGGGATTGGGGTTAAGTATTTGAGTTGTAATATCGATGGTTTAGTGTTAAATGTTAGGGTTTTGGTATTTTGTGCTTTGGACTTAGGGTTTAGGGTTAGGGTTAGGATTCGTGTTAGGGATAGGGATAGGGATAGGGTTTAGTTTTTTTTAGGTTTTAGGTTTTGGGGTTTAGGATTTTTGGTTTAACTTCTATGGTTTAGTGTTTGATGTTTGGGTTTAGGTTTTTGGGGCTTAATGTTTTGGGTTAATGGTTTAGGGTTTAGATTAGGGTTAGGGTTAAGGTTATAGTTTAGTTTTATTTTAGGTTTTAGGGTTTGTGGTTTAGGATTTGAGGTTTAAAATCTATGGTTTAGTGTTTAATATTTGGGTTTTGGTATTTTGGGCTTAGAGTTTTGGGTTAATAGTTTAGGGTTAGGGTTAATGTTTTTGTTTTTTTTTAAGACTTAGGGTTTGGGTTAAGGATTTGAGTTGTAATATCTATGGTTTAGTTTTCAATGTTATAATTTTTGTATTTTGGACTTTGAGTTTAAGGTTTTGGGGTTTAGGGTTACGATTAAGGATAGGGTTAGGGTTAGGGTTTAGGTTATAGTTAGGGTTAGGGTTTAGTTTTTTTAGGTTATAGGGTATGTGGTTTTGGATTTGAGGTTTAAAATATATGGTTTAGTGTTTAATGTCTGCGTTTTCGTATTTTGGACTTATGCTTTTTTTTTATCTTAGGGTTTAGGGTTAGGGTGTAGGTTTTTTTAATATGATTCAAGGTTTAGCATTAGAGATTTAAAATCTATTGTTTAGTATTTAATTTTTGGGTTTTGGTATTTTGGGTTTAGGGTTTTGGGTTTATGGTTTAGAGTTAGGGTTAGGGTTAAAGTTAGGGTTAGGGTTAGGGTTTTGGGTTCTTTTAGATTTTTGGGTTTAAGGTGTAGAATTTCAGGTTTAATATCAATAGTTTAGTGTTAATTGTTTTGGTTTTGATATTTTGGGCTTGGGGTTTAGGGTTTATGGTAGGGTTAGGGTTATGTTGATGTTAGGGTTAAGGTTTGGGTTTTGGTTGTTTTTAGTTTTCATGGTTTGGGGTGAAGGATTTGAGTTGTAATATCTATGATTTAGTGTTTAACGTTAGGGTTTTGGTATATTTGGCTTTGAGTTTAGGGTACAGGGTTTAGGGTTAGGGTTAACGATAGGGTTAGGGTTAGGATTTGTGTTAGGGATAGGGTTAGGGTTATGGTGTAGTTTTTTTTTTTGTTTTAGGTTTTGGGGTTCAGGAGTTTTGGTTAAAATTTATGGTTTAGTGTTTAATGTTTCGGTTTTGGTATTTTGGGCTTGGGGTTTCAGGTTAATGGTTTAGGGTTAGGGTTAGGGTTAAGGTTAGGGTTAGGGTTTGGGTAAGGGTAAGGGTTTAGGTTTTTTTTAGGTTTTAGGATTTGTGGTTTAGTATTTGAGATTTAAAATCGATGGTTTTGTGTTTAATTTTTGGGTTTTTGTATTTTTCACTTAGGGTTTTTTCTTTGACTTTGGGTTTAGGGTTTAGGGTTAGGGTTGGGTTAGGATTAGGGTTAGGGTGTAGTCTTTTTTTTAGGTTTTATGGTTCAGGGTTTAGCATTTGTGGTTCAAAATCTATGGTTTAGTATTTAATGTTTGGGTTTTGAAATTTTGGGCTTAGGGTTTCGGGTTTATGGTTTAGATTTAGAGATAGGGTTAGGGTTATGGTCTTTTTAAGGTTTTTGGGTTTAGGTTTAGGATTTGAGGTTTAATATCAATGATTTAGTGTTTAATGTTTGGGTTTTGGTATTTTGGGCTTGGTGTTTAGGATTTATGGTAGGGTTAGAGTTAGGGTTAGGGTTTAGGTTATTTTTTAGGTTTTACGTTTTGGGGTTAAGGATTTGAGTTGTAATATCTATGGTTTAGTGTTCAATGTTAAGGTTTTGGTATTTTGTGCTTTGGATTTAGGGTTTAGGGTTTAGGGTTAGGGTTAATGATAGGGTTAGTATTAGGGTTAGTGTTAGGGATAAGGTTAGGGTTAGGGTTTAGTTTTTTTTTAGCATTTAGGTTTTGGGGTTTAGGATTTTTCATTTAAAATCTATGGTTTAGTGTTTAATGTTTCGGTTTAGGTATTTTGGGCTTAATGTTTCGGGTTAAAGGTTTAGGGTTAGGGTTAGGGTTAAAGTTAAGATTAAGGGTTAGGGTTAGGTTTTAGGTTTTTTTTGGTTTTAAGGTTTGTGGTTTAGGATTTGATGTTTAAAATCTATGGTTTAGTGTTTAGTGTTTGGGTTTTTGTATTTTGGACTTAGGTTTTTTTTGTCTTAGGGTTTAGGGTTTAGGGTATAGGGTTAGAGTTAGGGTTAGGATTAAGGTTAGGGTGTAGTTTTTTTTAGGTTTTATGGTTCAAGGTTTAGCATTTGAGGTTTAAAATCTATGGTTTAGTATTTATTGTTTGGATTTTGTATTTTGGGCTTAGTGTTTGGGGTTTCGGGTTTCGGGTTAGGGTTAGGGTTAGGGTTAAGGTTAGGGATAGGGTTAGGGTTAGGGTTTTGGGTTTTCTTAGGTGTTTGGGTTTAGGGTTTAGGATATAAATAATTCTTTAGATACTATCAAACTGCTTATTTCTGCTGATATTGATAGATATAAAAAAGACTTTAAATTTCTTCATATTGGTTTAATACAAGTTGCTGTTAAACCTCTCTTCCGTCAAGGTTTGAATATTCCTATTTGTTTAATTCTTCGAGATGCTAGACTTCTAAATTTTGATGATTCCCTGTTAGGAATACTTGAAAGTAACCTAGCTAACGGCCCGGTTTATTTCAATTGCTATCCCAATTTCTCCTTAGATATCGATGACCCCAATGTCATAGATACCTTGACGCTTAACGTCAAAACCAAAAATATGAATAGAAAGATTGACACCAGAGAAATAACTGTAATATATAGGGCATATTACAAGCTAATGAAAACCACGATAGCCCCTAAGGCTATTAACTCTAGTGTCAAAGGAGCTACCATGCTCATGGAATCCAACCAAGAGCACAACACCACCTTTGTCCCTAGATTGTTAAAGTGGGATGAGATTCTTTCCAATGATGATTGGAAATTCGAATCTATTACCGAACCCCTTCCTATTCAACTTTCTAGATCTTCTCTAAAAAGTGTTACCCAATTTGCAGATGGATCTATTAACCTTAAGTTCCTAAGATCCAACTCTTACAGTCAAGCTTCTTCAAGTAGAAGAATGTCTTTGGCTAAACCCTCTTCTTCAAAACCCCGGGAGGAAGAAGATGACTTGTATGAAACCTCAGAAGTTTCTGAACAGGGTAAATTCCAGGGAGTGGATTTCACCAAAACCATTCCCAAATACTATTATGAATCTTCCTTTTTAGGAGGTCCTTCTCCAATCGATATGAAGCCTTTTTTCCACAGAAAGAAAGACTCCGTTGGGGTTATAAAATCTGTGGAGAATTTTACTCCATATAAAAGAAAGATCAGCAAGTGGTGGAACAGACCAAAGCATGCTATTAAGAAAGCTTGGTATGTGGATACATACACTGAAAAGCAAAGAGTCTCATTCAGAGACAAATGGTTTAAAGATATGAAGAGATTCAAAACGGAAATTGAATTCTTCAAATGGTTTGAATGCTCTGGCCAAATTGATGAAACCAATTCATCACTTTAGGTTTTAGTAAACAAGTGGCATACCAGAGGAAAGGTAGTCGAAAGTGTTACTCCTCCTCTCAAAGGTATAAGCATTCCTTACAGAAAAGATGTCTTGACAGCTGCTCCTTTCAAAAAGCCTTCAGAAGAAAAGGATTCCAGTATAGTTACTATCGCAGATATCAACAAGGTATTTGAAAAAAATAATTATACTAATCAAGTTCTTCATGTTGTGTCTAAATAGATGAAAGATTCCAGCTATAACTACAGTGGTACCAGCCAAATTGGTAACAAACCCAGTTCTTCAAAAAATGGTTTCGATTTAGAAACTAGTCCCATTTTTAAAATCCATAAATTCTCTCCTGAAGATTTTCCCAAACCTTCAAGTGAATTCAATAATTTTCCTGAAATCCTAGAAAGGATAAATGACCAGCTTTCAAAGCTCAAGATTACTCGGGGCGCAAAAATTAGCGCTCTAAAGGATAGGCTCCCCTATTCAATTTTTTTTATACTAGACCTTCTTTTCCCGATGTTCAATTTGAAGAAAACCATATGCATCCTCAAGGAACTGCAGATGGCACAGGAATAATAGAATGGAATATTGATGGAATGGCGGATGGCCAAATCTGCAATAAACTCCAAGAGATGGGCATGAATGTCACAGCCTACAAATGGAAAGATGCTACGGATAAGCAAGCAGCTAACAGGTTAGTTGCTGGTTTTACCGGAACTCTTAGAAATTGGTGGGACAATTATCTCACAGATCAAAATAGAACTGACATTCTTGATGCGGTTGCAAATAAGACAGTTGTTAAAACTGAAGGAGGTAAAACCTCTACAGCTGTAGAAGCTGTTGAAGATGCAACTGCTACTCTTATCTACAGCATTGCTAAACATTTCATGGGAGAACCACGCCTCTTTCAACATAGAAGTTTAGAAATATTAAACAATCTTTACTGCAAGAAATTAACTGATTTCAGGTTGTACAAAGATATGTTTATCAACAAGGTCATGCTAAGAGAGGATTGCAATAATGACTATTGGAAAGAACGTTTCCTCAGTGGATTGCCTCCTCACTTTGCTGAAAAAGTAAGATCTAAGATAAGAGACAGGTGTGATGGTAAGATTCCTTATCCTCAGCTCACCTATGAGATCTTATCAGTTTAATTAATTTTGTAGCCATGGAGCTGTGTACTTATCTTAAGCTAAAAGAACAGCTCAAGAAGGATCAGAAGTTTTCAGCTAATGAGCTTGGCAGCTTTTGTCAAGACTTTGGATTTCCTAGTCTCAAACCACCTTCGGCTAGAAAGGTTTCTAAGAAAGAATGATCTGGAGAATCGTCATATAGAAGGAAATCCTCAAGAAAGAAAGGTAATTTCAAGGGAAAAAGAAGTAGCAGAAAAACTTCTAACAACACTTCTCAAGAAGATAAGTGTTGGACTTGCGGCAAAATGGGTCATAAATCACCTGATTGCCCAAGAAACAAAAGGAAAAAGAAGAAAATCAATCTTCTTGAAGTTGATGAAGAAACTAAGAAACAGTTTCACTCTATTTTAGAAGAAGAAGAGTCAGAATCTGAGTCTTCTTCCGATAATAAAACTGAGGATGATGAGTTTCTCAATGTTGCCCAAAACTCTGAAGATAGTAGTCAAGAATGCAATTGCCAAGGAGCTTTTTGCCTCTGTGACAACCAATCGATTAGAGTACTCTCAGAAGATCTGCAGAAATCTTGTTCGCCACAATTGAGCATATCAAGGATGAAGATGCTCGCAGAAGTTACCTATTGGAACTTGAAAATTGGTTAGTAACCATAAAGAGAAAGAAGTTACTTCAAGTGTAACTCCTTTCAGTATGAAACAAATCATGAATAGATTTGACAAAAGGAAGGAGGAACCTTCTATCAGCGAACTTCGATCAGAGGTCAATCTTCTTAAAGAAGAAATCAGTGAAGTCAAGTCTAGACTTCATAAAATTGAGATAGATGCTCTAGCAAAACAATTCATAAAGGATGCTGAGGTAACATCTAATAGAAAAGAACTAGCTTCTTCTGATAATGATGATGATAGTTCTGAAGGCTCTCCATCACCTTAGGATGAAGCTGAGGTAGGTGTAAAAATGATTACAAAGATTAGATCTCAGAGTTCTCATATTATTATTAAATTAGTTGTTAATAATGATTTTGTTCTTAACAAAATTGCCTTATTAGACAGTGGTGCAAATAGAAATTGCATTGTGGAAGGTTTAATTCCTACTAAATACCTCCAGAAGGGAACTACCAAATTATACAGCGCGACTGGTGAACGTATCTGTATTAATTATAAACTTTCAAATGCTAATATCTGCAATGACGGTATATGCCTTTCTAATGATTTTGTCATTACTAAAAATATTAATGAAGAAATCATTCTTGGCATTCCTTTTATCACTCAGATAAAACCTTTTATTTCAGATTTTGATTCTATCAAAACAAAGATTTTAGGAAAAGAAATTTCGTTTCCTTTTATCAAATAACTTTCTCTTGAAGAAAGTAAATTTTTGCATAAACAAACTGCTTTTAAAATAAATCAGATTTGTTTTCTTAAAGAAGATATTAAAATTAAGAAAATTGAGCAAATTTTAAAAACACCGGGAATGGTTGCTAAAATTACCAATCTTCAAAATACTTTTGAAAAAGAAATTTGCTCAGAATTTCCAAATACTTTTTGGGATCGTAAGACCCACATTATAGACTTACCTTACATTGATGGATTTGATGAAAAGGCCATTTCTACGAAAGCTAGGCCTATTCAGATGAAAAAAGAACTTATGGAAATCTGTAAGAAAGAAATAAACAATCTTTTGAATAATAAAATTATTCGACCTTCTAAATCTCCTTGGAGTTGTTCAGCATTTTATGTTAATAATGCACCTGAGCAAGAACGAGGTTCTCCAAGACTTGTTATAAACTACAAGCCTCTAAACACAGCTTTAAAATTAATTCGCTATCCAATTCCTAATAAAAGAGATCTTTTAAAAAGGACTTTTAAAGCTAATGTGTATAGCAAATTCGATTTGAAATCAGGTTTTTGGGAAATCCAAATTTCTGAAAAGGATAAATATAAAACTGCTTTCAATGTCCCGTTTGGATAATTTGAATGGAATGTTATGCCTTTTGGGCTTAAAAGTGCCCCTTCCAAATTTCAAAACATTATGAATTCTATTTTTAATCACATCAGCAATATTTCCATTGTTTATATTGACGATGTATTAATATTCTCCGAGTGCATTGATTCTCATTTCAAACATCTTAACATTTTCTTTAAAATAATTAAGCATAATGGTTTAGTCATTAGTGCTAAAAAGATAATTTCAAACAAAAATCAGATTTTTAGGTCATGATTTATATCAGGGTACTTATAAACCTATTTGCAGAGCCATTGAGTTTTTTGATAATTCCCTAATGTTATCCTTGATAAAACTCAGTTGCGGAGGTTTTTAGGAAGCCTTAATTATGTTGCCGACTTTATTCCTAAAGTGAGGCAAATTTGTAAACATCTCTTTAACAGGTTGAAAAGAATCCGTCTCCTTGGATTGACGAACATACTAATTCAGTTATTCTTCTTAAAACTATGGTTAAAAGCCTTCCTTGTCTAGGTATTTCTAACCCTGACTGTTTTATGATTGTAGAAACTGATGCTTGTGACGCAGGATTTGGTGGTATTCTTAAACAAAGAAAAACCCCAGGTTCATCAGAACAATTAGTTCGTTATACTTCGGGAATCTGGAATTCCGCTCAAAAGAATTATAGCACAGTTAAAAAAGAAATTCTTGCTATTGTTCTTTGTATTACTAAATTTCAAGATGATTTAGTCAATAAAGAATTCTTGCTTAGAGTAGATTGTAAATCTTCTAAAGAGATCCTTCAAAAGGATGTTAAAAATCTTGTCTCTAAATAGATATTTGCTAGATGGCAAGCGTTACTATCCACTTTTGATTTTCAAATTGAATATCTTAAAGAAGAAGGTAATTCTCTCCCAGACTTTCTAACCAGAGAATTCTTGCAGGGAAAGAATGAGTCGCCCACAAGGAATTAGGCCTATAGTGAGGAAAAAGACTACAAAGTGTGCTATTAACGTCCCAATAAAAGCTACAGGCCCATTCACCATGAGGCCTGAGATTGATCAAAACAGATATTCAGCATTGGCCCAATGACCTTCTATTATTTCTCCAGAACTCCCTCCGAGCAGTTCGTCTAACATGTTAATTCTAAAGAAGCACTTTCAAAAGGATCTAGAATCCAGCTCGCCATCTCCCGCAGGTAAACTCAGATTTTCTCAAGTACAAACTAGCGAAAGTTATGCCATGAAGGTACCAGAAATCTTTGCAGAGGCAGTATCTCCAGCTAGCACCAAAGAACCTTCCAAAGAGAAGTAAAAATTTGAAATGATTTCTTTACAGGTTTTCCTCGTTCTTGCTTTAGACAAGGAATATGAAGGTTATGAGATCAAGCATCTTTTAAAGCCTGTTTATACCAACAAGAATTATGTTGAAACAGATAATTCCCTAAAAACCAGAAGATTTTTTGAATTCATTCTTACAAATACAGGATCTGTAGAAATTGAGCATGAACTAGCGGATAAATCTGACCTCGATAGTATTGCTTATTCTAAATTCACTATTAAAAAGATCTTATCCCCTTTCAATTGGCCTATTGACCATTTGCAAACTCCTGTAAACTTCTCAAAGAGGTTTAATCCACAAACCTATAATTGGTATGACTACAAGAATGCTTGGGTTAATTTCTTGTATGTTAGGCCAACCTCTCATACATGGTTTGTAAAATACTGTCCGGAAGTTGCAGCTTCCACTATTCCTTGGTGGTTCTACGAATGGTGGAGCTTTTTTGGGGGAAATAAACAAGTTATGCCACGGCAATTTGCAGACATGTATCCTCAATTCCAAATTGATGAAGGCATATCAACCCTTCCAGAGAATATCAAGCTCTGTAAGTTTTTTATTAAAAAACGTTTATCTTATATTATTAGCTGGACGTTTGTTATTGCAGATTTTGACAGGATTAAATTTCTGTCAAAAGAAATCCGAGTCAAAGGTTGGTATCCGGCGAAGAAGGATACTCCTTCTCCTTCTAAAAAGAAGACTTTATCAGAACTTTCACCTTCAAAGAGTGAATTAAAGAAATGACTAGAAAAGGCTTTGTCTGAACTAGACAATGACCCAGATGAAGCTGCTCTTAATCAACTTCTTGATGAAGCATCATCACAAATTGATGACAATGGTGACATGATGAATCCAAAGGCCCTGGCATGGTCCTACTTAAATCCATTTGATTTAATCCTGATTGAGATATTAAAATCGAAATAATAAGTTTTCAAGATAGAGATTTCAAAAAAAGAAATTGGAATTATCTAGAAAAGATAAAGAAGTCTCAAAGAGATGGAATCTTTATCGATCTAAATCAGATGGACCTCACCATTACCAAAAGAGATCACGACAAAATTAGCATCTTTATTGATGGATCCCACTATTATCAAATGTTCGGACTATTTAGAAGAAGATAGATGTCGAAGTGGTCCCAACCTTATCAAAAGGAAAAACCAAAATCTGGACTGCACCCAATCAGGAGAAAAGAACCAGATTCTCTCTTATCTACCTTATCAAAAGGAAAAAGGAAAATCTGGACTTCACCCAATTAGGAGAAAAGAACCAGATTCTCTCTTATCTCTTAGAGTCTATAAAAGACTTTGTAATATTATAGTTAAGGGCATCTGAAAATTTCTCATGCAAGAAAATTTCTAAACGCTCTCTTTCTCACTCAATGTATTTCTCTTTTGCAAATGAAAAGCTTGAAGTTTGAATAATAACAGCTGCTTGTTCTGTAAGTACGCTCTTATTTTAAATTCCACATTAAGATACAACTTTTTCAGTCAAGCTTCTTTAAGTAGAAGAATGTCTTCGGCATTGCACGTAGGGACAGCCCACAGACGACGTCCCCTTTTGGCAGTTTTGGCAACCAACATGGGTCTTTCCTCAAGGACCCTTGAATGGTCCTTGGGGATAATTTGCTGGACGTTTCCAACCCACACATGATAGTCTATTAGTTTAACACCTCTCATGTAAATTTCATTCAAAACAAACACGTAAAACTCGACGAAACATGCCTAGACACACATGGTCCATTCAAGGCATATCTTTCGAACTTTATGAACGTTCTTGGACGTTTGACCTCCAAACTTAAAAAAACTTGACACACTGCCTATACCTGCTATAATAACTCATTTAAGTACCTTACAACCATATAAATAACACATAAACACATAAAACCACATATGAGGCACATAGGTGACTTAGTCGACCAACGTCTTGGTCGTCCTTTGACGTTTGACTTCCAATGCACCTAAACTCTTTGCTACTGCCTCTAAACATTATAATATTCCACATTAGGACCTTAGACCACCATTACAAACAATTTTAGGCTCTAGACAATGTAAGTCATTTTCTGGGTCTTACACCTAACCCTAACCATAAATCATTAACCCAAACCCCTAAGACCGAAATACAAAAACCCAAACATTAAACACTAAACCATAGATTTTACATTGAAAATCCTAAACCCCAAAACCTAAAACATAAAAAAAAAAACTAAACCCTAACCTTAACCCTAACCCTATCCTTAACCCTAACCTTAAACCCTAAACCCTAAACCCAAAGCCCAAAATACCAAAACCCTAACATTGAATACTAAACCATAGATATTACAACTCAAATCCTTAACCCAAACCCTAAAACCTAAAAAACAACATAAACCCTAACCAAACCCTAACCCTACTATAAATCCTAAACCCCGAGCACAAAATACCAAAACCCAAACATTAAACACTAAACCATTGATATTAAACCTCAAATCCTAAACCCTAAACCCAAAAACGTATAAAACCCCTAAACCCTAACCCTGACCCTATACCTAACATGAACCCTTGACCTAACTCTAAACCATAAAAACCGAAACCTTAGCCCAAAATACCAAATCCCAAACATTAAATACTAAACCATAGATTTTAAACCTCAAAAGCTAAACCCTGAATTATAAACCTTAGAAAACCTACACCCTAACCCTAACCCTATACCCTAAACCCTAACCCTAACCCAAACCCTAAACCATTAACGTGAAACATTAAGCCCAAAAAAACTAAACCCAAATATTAAACGCTAAACCATAGATTTTAAACCAAAAATCCTAAACCCAAAACCTAAACCCTAAAAAAAAACTAAATCCTAACCCTAACCCTAACCCTAACCCTAACCCTATCCCTAACCCTAACCCTAACCCTAACTGTATCCTTAACCCTAACCCTAAACCCTAAACCCTAAATCCAAAACACAAAATACCAAAACCCTAACATTTAACACTACACCATAGATATTACAACTCAAATACTTAACCCCAGACCCTAAAACCTAAAAAATAATACTAAACCCTAACCCTAACCCTAACCCTACCATTAATCCTAAACCCCAAGCCCAAAATACCAAAACCCATACATTAAACACTAAACCATTGATATTAAACCTTAAATACTAAATCCTAAAGCCAAAAAACTAAAAAAAAACTAACACTAACCCTAATCTTGACCCTAACCCTAAGCCTAAACCCTAAACCTGAAACCCTAAGCCTAATATACCAAAACCCACACATTAATACTAAACCATTGATTTTAAACATCAAATGATAAACCATGAACCATAAAACGTAAAAAAAACTACATCCTAACCTTAATCCTAACTAACCCTAACCCTATACCCTAAGTCTAAAACATGAAAACCCAAACATTAAACACTAAACCATAGATTTTAAATCTCAAATCCTAAACAACAAACCCTATAATCTAAAAAAACCTAAACCCTAACCCTAACCCTAACCCTAACCTTAACCCTAACCCTAACTCTAAACCATTAACCCGAAACATTAATCCCAAAATACCTAAACCTAAACATTAAACACTAAACCACATATTTTAAACCAAAAATCCTAAACCCCAAAACCTAAACCCTAACACGAACCCTAGCCCTAACCCTAAACCCTAAACCCTAAATCCAAAGCACAAAATACCAAAACCCTAACATTTAACACCAAATCATAGATATTACAACTCAATTCCTTAACCCCAAACCCTAAAACCTAAGAACAACCTAAACCTTAATCCTAACCCTAACCCTACCATAAATCCTAAACCCTAATCCCAAAATACCAAAACCCAAACATTAAACACTAAACCATTGATATTAAACCTCAAATCCTAAAACCTAAACCCAAAAACCTAAAAAATAAATAAAACCCTAACCCTAATCGTAACCCTAAGCCTAACTCTAAACCATAAACCCAAAACCCTAAGCCCAAAATATCAAAACCCAAACATTAACTACTAAACTATAGATTTTAAACTTCAAATGATAAACCCTGAACCATAAATCCTAATAAAAGCCTACACCCTAACCCTGATCCTAACCCTAATCCTAACCCAACCCTAACCCTAACCCTATCCTGAACCCTGAATCTAAACCCTATACCCTAACTCAAAGCCAAAAATACCAAAACCCTAACGTTAAACACTAAACCATAGATATTACAACTCAAATCATTAACCTCAACCCTAAAACCTAAAAACAACCTAAACCCTAACCCTAACCCTACGATAAACCCTAAATACCAAGCCCAAAATACTAAAACTTAAACAATAAACACTAAACCGTTGATAGTAAACCTCAAATTCTTCACCCTAAACCCAAAAATCTAAAAGAACCCAAAACCCTAACCCTAACTCTAACCTTAACCTTAACCCTAACCCTAACTCTAAACCATAAACCCAAAACCCTAAACCCAAAATACCAAAACCTAAACATTAAATACTAAACAATGGATTTTAAAACTCAAATGCTAAACCCTGAACCATTTTATTAAAAAACCTTCACCCTAACCCTGAACCCTAAGTCCAAAAAAAAAAGCTAAGTCCAAAATATGAAAACCCAGACATTAAACACTAGACCATAGATGTTAAACCTCAAATCCTAAACCACAAACCCTAAAACCTAAAAAAAACCTAAACCCTAACTCTAACTCTAACCCAAACTCTAACCCTAACCTTAACCCTAACACTAAACATAAACCATTATCCCAAAAGTCCAAGCCCAAAATACCAAAACCCAAATATTAAACACTAAACCATAGATTTTAAACCAAAAATCCTAAACACCAAAACCAAAAACCTAAAAAAAATGGTAAACCGTAACCCTAACCCTATCCCTAACCCTAACCCTATCTTTAACCCTAACCCTAAACCCTAAACTCTTAACCCAATGACTTAAATACCAAAACCCTAACATTGAACACTAAACCATAGGTATTACTACTCAAATTTCTAACCCAAATCCTAAAACCTAAAAATAAACTTAAACCCTAACCCTTAACCATTAACCCGAAACCCCAAGCTAAAAATACCAAATCCCAAATATTAAACACAAAACCATAGATTTTAAACCAAAAACCGCAAACCTAAAACCTAAAAAAAACCTAAACCCTAACCCTAACCCTATCCCTAACACTAACCCAAACCCTATCCTTAACCTTAACCCAAAACCCAAAGCCCAAAATACCAAGACCCTAACATTAAACACTAACACCATATATATTACAACTCAAAAAACCCCAAACCCTAAAACTTAAAAAACAACCTAAAACCTAACCCTAACCCTAACATTAACCCTAATACTAACCCCACCATAAACCCTAAACCCAAATCTCAAAATACCAAAAACCAAATTTTAAACACTAAACAATATATTTTAAACCTCAAAGGCTAAACCTTGAATCAAAAAACCTAAAAAAAACCTTAGTCCAAAATACAAAAACCCATACATTAAACACTAAAGCATACATTTTAAACCTAAAATCCTAAAACCTAAAACCCTAACCCAAATCCTAACCCTAACCTTAACCCTAACCTAACCATAAACCATCAACCCAAAACCCCAAGTCTAAAATACCAAAACCCAAAAATTAAACACTAAATCATAGATTTTAAATTGAAAATCCTAAACACCAAAACCTAAAACAGAAAAAAAATACTAAACCCTAACCTTAACCCTAATCCTATCCATAACCCTAACCCTAAACCCTAAACCCTAAACCCAAAGCCCAAAATACCAAAAACCTAACATTGAACACTAAAACGTAGATATTAAAACTCAAATCCTTAACCCAAACCCTAAAACCTAAAAAAGAACCTAAACCCTAATGCTAACCATAACCCTACCATAAATGCTAAACCCCAAACCCAAAATACAAAAACCAAAACATTAAACACTAAACCATTGATATTAAACCTCAAATCCTAAACCCTAAACCCAAAAACTTTAAAAAAAAAACTAACGCTAACCCTAACCCTAACCTTAACCCTAACCCTAACTATAAACCATAAAACCCGAAACCCTAAGCCCAAAATACCAAATCCCAAACATCAAATACTAAACCATAGATTTTAAACCTCAAATGCTAAACCCTGAACCATAAACCTAAAAAAACGTACACCCTAACCCTAATCCTAACCCTAATCCTAACCCTATACCCTAAATCCTATACCCTAAATCTAAAATACCAAAACCCAAAAATTAAACACTAAACCAAAGATTTTAAACCGAAAATCCTAAAACCTAAAACCTAAAACCTAAAAACACTAAACCCTAACCCTAACCCTAACCCTATCTGTAACCCTAACCCTAAACCCTAAACCCTAAACCCAAAGCCCCAAATACCAAAACCTTAACATTGAACACTAAACCATAGATATTATAACTCAAATCCTTAACCCCAAACCCAAAAATCTAAAAAACAACCCAAACCCTGATTCAATCTCGGGTATGATGGCTGAAAAATAAAGTACAAAAAAATTAAGAAAAGAAATGTGAGGCATGGGAATCGAACCCACGACCTCAAGACAGCGAAGGACAATTAAGAGAAAATGAAGATAAAAGAAATGTGAGGTGTGGGAATTGAACCCATGACCTCTAGGCAGTAGGGGCAAAATAAAAGAAAAATAAAAAGAGGTTGTGGGGGTTTGATCCCACAACCTCATGGTCACTCGAAATGGACAAGGAGAAATAGATAAAAAAAATAAAAGGGGTTGTGGGGGTTCGATCCCACAACCCCTCGGACAAGTAAGAGGGAATTCAAAGGAGAAAATAAAGAGGAAACGTTGATGTTGGGGCTCGATCTAGTGTCCCAATGTCGTGTGGACCAAAATATCATAAATGAATAATGTAATTGTTGTCCAAGGGATTCGAAACCGGGTTCCCTTGCCCAAATTCCGTATTGATACATAAGTAATATGTGAATTAAATATTCAAGAATAATGTTACCTACTTAGATTGAAATAGAGATCTTGGCATACATACAAGATGCATAAGTCATGTACCACATAATCTTAGGAAGATATGAATCACTTAGACGAACTATGAATGAAGCCTCATGGATTGTATGTATAGACCCATAAGTCTAACATACGTTTAAAAATAAGTGAACCTAAGATGTATGTAATGAATTGATGTAACCCTAGGAGGGTTAAGTAAGAGTGTAAAACACACTAAATGGCCAAGTGCACTGGCATACGATGAAATGAATATTATGTAAAGAAATGATGAAACACTAGAAGGGTTAAGTAAGAGTGTGAAACACACAAATGGCCAAGTGCATTGGCATATGATGAAATAAACATTCACGTAAAAAAAAGAGGTGAGTAATTATGCAGAGCAAATATGCTAATGTTAATGAATGTGGTAACAACATGATATGAGGCTAATGTAAAAGATGATAACAATCTTAAATGAGCCTAAGTAAATGTTACCAAAATGTACTCACCTATGAGAGTGTAAAGTTAATGAAAAGATCAGTCTCTATGAACACTCTAATGAAAGTGTTGAGATTAACAAACTTAATACAGATGATGAGATGAGAAATCATCTATTAAGGTATGATGTACTCATACTAGAAGCCAGCTTCCATGACGTATGAGTTGAATGTAATGGAACTTTATACTGAGCACCGATAGACTAGCTATGAGCGGTGATGCCTTCTTTCGGGAAGGGCGGAGGTTCACGTAACTCTCATGAGATGAGACTGTCCGGCATGCCAGGTATGGGTCTCCTTATATCTCCTAGTCTTCAAACCTATACTGCCAATATAGGGATCTGGCAGGGTTAAATTCCCATATACTCTAGCATGTTTTGGGTCACTTTGGCCGGTGATTCCACCTCTTTTCGGTGTGGGGGAGATATTGTATTTCATGATGCTCATGTGATCTATGTCGGTTAAAGTTAAAGTTCCCAATGAATGAATGAGGCCAGCCTCAAATGATGCACATAATGAAATGAACGATACCAATGGTGTTAGGATAGGATAATCAAGAGGTGAGCTAGACTCAAGTAATGACACTAGGTTATTCTTGATCATTGCACAGCAAACCCGATGAGAGTCTTAAACTACATCCTAGGTATAGGTGGTGTTTAGTTTATGAATGAATAAAATGAATTACGTATGAATGAATGAAGCAGACCCTGTGTTTGCTAAGGAAGACTACCTAGTTGAGGTCCCATATGTTGAGCTCTCATTTTGGGAAGTCTTAATGTCAAGTCTATGATTCCAAGGTCTCATGGCATATGAATGAATGATATGAAAGATGTTATGTGTTATATGCCATATGATATGTGCTATGTGTAAGATGTTATGTGCTGTGTGCAATATGAAAAGTATGATGATGCATGTTACTCTCATGGTATGACTTTCCTAATCCAAATTTGGAAAGCTCACTGACTTTTCTAACCCAAATTTGGAAAGCTCACTGACTTTCCTAATCCAAATTTGGAAACTTCACTAACTTTCCTAATCCCAATTTGGCAAGTCCACTGACTTGACTTTCCATAATCATGTTGTTAGGAAAGAGCTATTCTTACTCATGCATGTCCTTGGTGTGTGCTTGCATATACCCATACTTAGTACAGGTGTGTAATAATCCCATACAACTCTATATTTTTAGGTGCAGGCACAGGTGGACGCTAGAGCTTACAGGTTGACGTTGCAGTTATCCGGACGTGGAGCTTTCATCCAGACTTACTAGGCCATCATGCTTTCGAGGATGTCTACCGTTACTATCTAGCTTAGATGTAGGCTTTAGCTAGTGGAGTATGTTCCACTAGTGTTTCATTCCTTTTTTATTTCAGACATTGTATTGGTGCCATTTTGGCAATTATACATTTAATGCAGTATTGAACTATTTCTTTCAGTTGATAATCTTAATGTTAGATGGTTGATTGTGAACGTTATGAATGTAAGTAGAATGGTCTTTATGCTTGTTAAGAAACAAAAAGTTTCAAATTTTCCGCTAAAATTAACCTAGATGAAGTGAGAATGAAGTAAGTAGTTTTGTGTGCGACCTCTGAGAGGTCAACGACGCCAGTCTCATCTGGGGTCTAGATTCCAGTCGTGAAAAATTTCCCGGATGTTTCCAACCCAAACATTATCTTCTATGAGTTCAACACCTCTCACATGAATTTTATCCAAAACGAACACGTAAAACTCGACGAAATATGCCTAGACACACAAGGTCGATTCAAGGCATATCTTTCGAACTTCATGAACGTTCTTAGACGTTTGACCTCCAAACTTCACGAAACTTGACACACTGCCTATACATTCTATAATAACTAATTTAAGGATATCACAACCTCATGAATAACACATAAACACATAAAACCACATATGAGGCATAGGTGACTTAGTCGTCAAACGTCTTGGTCGTCCTTTGACGTTTGACTTCCAATACAACTAAACTCTTAGCTACTGCCTCTAAGCCTTATAATAGACCACATTAGTACATTATACCACCATTACCAACAATGTTAGGCTCTAGATAACCTATGTCATTTTCGGGGTCTTACATTTTCCCCCACATGGACAATATTCGTCCTTGAATGACACTTGCCACTCTTCTAACACTTCCAAGAATAGGGATTCAACTAGAAGAACATAAACAAACCATACAAAACATAACCAAGAAGAAAACATCAATTTCCCATAGTCAAGAGATAAACAACATAATAAGAAACTAGAAAACAATTCTATAACTCATTATGCTACAAAACTCACATACTTTATTCCAAATGGTAAAAACTGATTTTATATTCAATATAATACTTATATACATCAGTTCTAACCATATTACAACAATTTTAGACCAAAGAATCAATTAGTCACTTTTTCAAAAATTACATAGTGAACAGTGGACAGTGAACAATGATTTACGCAAATTTTTCAAAAAATGCAATCTTAAGCAATTCATGATATAGACATTCTAATATGCAAGGTAACATCATATAAACACCTTTTACAACATGGTCATAACTCAATAAAACACACAATGCAAAGAAGTTATTGAAATTCAATTTCAACCAAACTCCTAAACATCATGCACATGCAACAACTTCTAGCACAATTCTTACCATACTCCCCCCACTTAGAAGGAACTCATAGTATCAAAAGGGAAACAAGGACTTACCATGTCATCATTACTCTCATCCATCTTCTCACCTCTAGTCCGGAGTGCATAGAAATGCCTCTTAGTTAGAGCATCTTAGAGTGCCTTAGGGATTCTTCAGTTAAAATTGTGAAGAGGGCATAAAGGATGATCTCTTCATCTCTTATCTTTGGAAGTCTTGAGAATGACTCTAGTTAGGGAAGATGTTTGGTGTCTTGGATATAATGTAAGCCTTAGGTAGCCTTAAGGACTATTTAGGTAATATTGAAGAGGTCAATCAGGGACGTTATCTTCTTGATTTACTTAAGTAGGTCTTTTGATAGCCTTTGGAAGGAGAATGTCATATCATCTATGTGTTGGTGTGTTTAGTGAGAATAATTTTATCCTAGGGAGTCTATAGGATCTCTTGAGTTTGTGTGTAAGGGATTGTATGGGCGGTTTCTTCAGAACTCACTCAAGTGAGACTTAGAGTCACCTTTGGGAGAAGAATCTTAACTTGATGTTTAAGATGCTTTGTAAGTGTGTATGTGACTCATTATAAGTAATCTTAAGGGTCGTTTAGGCACATCTAGAGAGGGTGTATGGGCGGTCTCTCTTTGTGTGACTTAAGTGAATCATAGGATAGCTTTTAGTGAGGGAATTACACGCTAGAAGTTGGTTAATGGAAGGTAAAGTGATTCACTGTAACAGTGAAGGAATTCACTGTACAGTGATTCGAGTTCACTAGAAAGTGTTCTCTAAAAATGTGATATTTTGTTAATCGTTTTCCTATGTGTTTCTAAGTTGTTAAATGTTTTTCTTATAATTATAATATTATTTTTAAATGAAAAGATGCATATTTCCAATAAAGTTTGTTTTCATGATTTTATGCATAATGTCATACTTAGTACATGTGGTTGTACTAATTCCACGCTTTATTTTCTATCTATAGTTCTTGGTAGGTGAAGAGCTTTGGGAATAAGACTTGGACAAGGAGATCGTTCAAGAAGAGTTGAAGTATGTACTCATTTGACTCGAGGGAATACATGTCATTTTATGTTTCTTTAATGAAGTTTTGTAATAGACTATATAGTAGTATGTTTTGAATTCGTATGGGACGTGTCTTAAGTATTATAGTGTCTTAAGATGATGAATCGAGACTTAGTGTTTCCCTATTTCTACATATATGAAAGAGTTTACAGACTTCTTGTTGTTTTAATTAAATTTTTTAATTCCGCACTACTTTTCATTATGTATATGCGATGAATGACATGAGAGGTTTGTATGAGACCTCCGAGAGGTCGAATACGCCGTGCCACAATTCAAGATTGTGCCCTAACTTCTAGTGTGTGGTTTCGGGATGTGACAAAGCTTGGTATCAGAGCATAGATTAATGAAAATAGTCTTAGGTATCAAAAAGTCTCGAAAAGTCATGTCTAGTTTAGTCTCGACCATCGGTGTGAGTCGCGACACATCTATGGGCGAGAAGCTATAGGACGATAGTGTTTCCCTTCATTTCTACTCCTATGTTCGTGCGGTAGAGTTATGTTATGAGTATCCTTCTAAAGGTGTTTCCTTGTTTTATAGGAGATGAATACTAGGAGGATGGACGCTAGAAGGATGGAAGAGAGAAGGGTGAATGAGGAAGCTCCTCCTCAAGTTGAGCAAGTGCTTCAAGATGGGCAAGGTGTCCAAGGTGCTCAAGTGCCTCCTCAAGGTGATCATGCCCCTAATTTGGGAGGAGGTAATGAGGTTCCGGTGGTTCCCCCGGAATTGACTAATCGGGAGATTAGAGAGGCTTTGCTTGATTTAGCCAGAGCCGTAACTACTCAAGCTAACTTGAACATGGTGCCTAGGGTTAATTATATGGAGAGCACTATGTAATCTAGGTTGAGAGATTTTGTGAGGTTGAATCCTCCAATCTTTCTTGGCTCTAAGGTGAATGAAGATCCCCAAGAATTCCTTGATGGTGTGTACAAAGTTTTGAGTGCTATGGGGGTTACATCTAGGGAGAAGGCGGAGTTGGCTTCTTATCAATTGAGAGATGTGTCTCAAATTTAGTACACTCAATTGAAAGACAATAGGCCGGTGGAGTCGGGTCCTATTGAGTGGGAAGAATTCAAGGAAACTTTTCTTGGTAACTACTTTCCCCGTGAGAGGAGGGAAGTGAAAGTAGAGGAGTTTATCAATCTCAAACAAGGCAATATGAGTGTTGAGGAATACTCTTTGAAGTTCTCAACTTTGTCTAGGTATGAACCTTCCCTAGTGTCTAATCCAAGGGATGAAATGAGTCTCTTTGTGACGGGTGTAGCCGACTTAGTGAGGGAGGAATTCCTACTGCTATGTTGCATGATGATATGAATTTTGCTAGACTCATGGTGTATGCACAATCAATTGAAGAGTCTAAACTTAGGAGGATGATAATGAACTTGAAAAGGAGTGTTGCTAGTGACCAAGTGCAACATAGGTTCAAAAAGAGGGCTCAAACTCAAGATGGACCTAGTGTTCCTAAGAAGAAGTTTGAGAAAGGAGGTGGTTGTATCAATGGCAAACCTACATGTGCCACTTGTGGTAAGAAACATTATGGTGAGTGTCTATTAGGTACCGGTAGTTGCTTTGGATGTGGAAAATATGGGAACAAAGTGAGAGATTGTCCAAACATTGCTTCTAGGAAGGAGGGTAAGAAGGTTGAGCCTAGTGTTCCAAAGGAAGATGCTCCAACTAAGAGGCGTTTCTATGCACTCCGTACTAGAGGTGAGAAGCCGGATGAGAGTGATGATGACATGGTAAGTCCTTGTTTCTCTTTTTATAGTATGTGTTCCTTCTAAGTGGGGGGAGTATGATAAGAATTGTGCTAGAAGTTGTTGCATGTGCATGATGTTTAGGAGTTTGGTTGAAATTGAATTTCATTAACTTCTTTGCATTGTCTGTTTTATTGAGTTATGAGCATGTTGAAAAAGGTGTTTATATGATGTTACCTTGCATATTACAATGTCTATATCATGAATTGCTTAAGATTGCATTTTTCGAAAAATTTGCCTAAATCACTGTTCACTATGTAATTTTTGAAAACGTGACTAATTGATTCTTTGGTCTAAAATTGTTGTAATATGGTTAGAACTGATGTATATAAGTATTATATTGAATATAAAATGAGTTTTTACCATTTGGAATGAAGTATGTGAGTTTTGTAGCATAATGAGTTATAGAATTTTTTTCTAGTTTCTTATTGTGTTGTGAATCTCTTGACTATGGGAAATTGATGTTTTCTTCTTGGTTATGTTTTGTATGGTTTGGTTATGTTCTTCTAGTTGAATCCCTATTCTTGGAAGTGTTCGGAGAGTGGCAAGAGTCATTCAAGGACGAATGTTGTCCAAGTGGGGGAAAATGTAAGACCCCAAAAATGACATAGGCTATCTAAAGCCTAACATTGTTGGTAATGGTTGTCTAAGGTACTAATGTGGTCTATTATAAGGCTTAGAGGTAGTAGCTAAGAGTTTAGTTGCATTGGAAGTCAAACGTCAAAGGACAACCAAGACGTCTGACGACTAAGTCACCTATGTGCCTCATATGTGGTTTTATGTGTTATATGTGATTCATGAGTTTGTGAGGTCTTTAAATGAGTTATTATAGAACGTATAGGCAGTGTGTCAAGTTTCGTGAAGTTTGGAGGTCAAACGTCCAAGAACGTTCATGAAGTTCGAAAGATATGCCTTGAATCGACCTTGTGTGTCTAGGCATGTTTCGTCGAGTTTTACGTGTTCGTTTTGGATAAAATTTATGTTAGAGGTGTTAAACTCATAGAATATCATGTTTGGGTTGGAAACGTCTGGGAAATTTGTCACGACTGGAATCTAGACCCCAGACGAGACCGGCGTCGTTGACCTCTCAGAGGTCGCAGACAAACCTACTTACGTCATTCTTACTTCATCTAGGTTAATTTTAGCGGAAAATTTGAAACTTTTTATTTATTAACATGCATAAAGATCATTCTACTTACATTCATAACGTTCACAATCAACCATCTAACATTAAGATTATCAACTGAAAGAAATAGTTCAATACTGCATTAAATGTATAATTGCCAAAATGGCACCAATACAATGTCTGAAATAAAAACGGAAAGAAACACTAGTGGAACATACTCCACTAGCTAAAGCCTACATCTAAGCTAGATAGTAATGGTAGACATCCTCGAAAGCATGATGGCCTACCAAGTCCGGATGAAAACTCCACGTTCGGATAGCTGCAACGTCAACCTGTAAGTTCTAGCGTCCACCTATGCCTGCACCTAAAAATATAGAGTTGTATGGGATTAGTACACACTTGTACTAAGTATGGGTATATGCAAGCACACACCAAGGACATGCATGAGTAAGAATAGCTCTTTCCTAACAACATGATTATGGAAAGTCAAGTCAGTGGACTTGCCAAATTGGGATTAGGAAAGTTAGTGAAGTTTCCAAATTTGGATTAGGAAAGTCAGTGAGCTTTCCAAATTTGGGTTAGGAAAGTCAGTGAGCTTTCCAAATTTGGATTAGTAAAGTCATGCCATGAGAGTAACATGCATCATCATACTTTTCATATTGCACACAGCACATAACATCATACACATAGCACATATCGTATGGCATATAACACATAACATCGTTCATATCATTCATTCATATGCCATGAGACCTTGGAATCTTAGACTTGACATTAAGACTTCCCAAAATGAGGATCAACATATGGGACCTCAACTAGGGAGTCTTTCTTAGCAAACACAGAGTCTACTTCATTCATTCATACGTACTTCATTTCATTCATTCATAAACTAGTGTAAACACCAGCTATACCTTGGATATAGTTTAATACTCTCATCGGGTTTGCTGTGCAATGATTAAGAATAACCTAGTGACATTACTTGAGTCTAGCTCACCTCTTGATTATCCTATCCTAACACCATTAGTAACGTTCATTTCATTATGTGCATCATTTGAGGCTGACCTCATTCATTCATTGGGAACTTTAACTTTAAACGACATAGATCATGTGAGTATCATGAAATCCAGTATCTCCTCCACACCGAAAAGAGGTGGAATCACCGGCCAAAGTGACCCAAAACATGCTAGCATATATGGGAGTTTAACCCTACCAGATCCCTATATTGGCAGTATAGGTTCGAAGACTAGGAGATATACGGAGACCCATACCCGGCATGCCGGACAGTCTCATCTCATGAGAGTTACGTGAACCTACGCCCTTCCCGAAAGAAGGCATCACCGCTCATTGCTAGTCTATCGGTGCTCAGTATAAAGTTCCATTACATTCAACTCATACGTCATGGAAGCTGGATTCTAGTATGAGGATATCATAGCTCAATAGATGATTTCTCATCTCATCATCTGTATTAAGTTTGTTAATATCAATACATTCATTAGAATGTTCATAGAGACTAGTCTTTTCATTAAATTTACACTCTCATAGGTGAGTACATTTTGGTAACATTTACTTAGGCTCATTTGAGATTGTTCTCATCTTTTACATTAGCCTCATATCATGTTGTCACCACATTCATTAACATTAGCACATTTGCTCTTCATAATTACTCACCCTTTTTTTTATGTGAATGTTTATTTCATCATATGCCAATGCACTTGGCCATTTGTGTGTTTCACACTCTTACTTAACCCTTCTAGGGTTTCATCATTTCTTTAAATAATATTCACTTCATCGTATGCCAATGCACTTGGCCATTCCGTGTGTTTTACACTCTTACTTAACCCTCCTAGGGTTACATCAATTCATTACATACATCTTAGGTTCACTTATTTTTAAACGTATGTTAGACTTATGGGTCTATACATACAAGCCATGAGGCTTCATTCATATTTCGTTTAAGTGATTCATATCTTCCTAAGATTATGTGGTACAAGACTTATGCATCTTGTCTGTATGCCAAGATCTCTATTTCAATCTAAGTAGGTAGCATTATTTTTTAATATTTAATTACATATTACTTATGTATCAATACAGAATTAGGGCAAGTGAACCCGGTTTCGAATCCCTTGGACAACACTTACATTTTTTATTTTTTTTATTTTGGTCCACACGACATTGGGACCCTAGATTGAGCCCCAACATCAACGTTTCCTCTTTATTTTCTCCTTTGAATTCCCTCTTACTTGGCCGAGGGGTTGTGGGATCGAACCCCCACAGCCCCTTTTTTTTTTTTTTATCTATTTCTCCTTGTCCATTTCGAGTGACCATGAGGTTGTGGGATCAAACCCCCACAGCCTCTTTTTATTTTTCTTTTATTTCGCCCCTACTGCCTAGAGGTCATGGGTTCAATTCTCACGCCTCACAGTTCTTTTATCTTCATTTTCTCTTAACTCTCCTTCGTTGTCTTGAGGTCGTGGGTTTGATTCCCACGCCTCACATTTCTTTTCTTAATTTTTTTGTACTTTATTTTTCAGCCAGCACACCCGAGATCTAATCCCCTTGACCCTCATTTCTTTCTTTTTTCGATTTAGTGCATCATACGGGTGAGGTCGTGGGTTCGAATCCTGGTGACCTCACCTAATTTTACACTCAATTAATTTTTCAAATTTGTTCATCTACATTTAGCCTAAACTAAACTTGTAAGTTGCTGGAAATTTGGTCACATTTCAGTTCACTTTAATCAATATTAGTCACTTGAACTCATAGAGTAATTCATAGACCGTTTAACACGTTTTGGGGTGCATTTTTCGTAGATTCGTTTAGCCAAAAGTTTGTTACTTAAATCAGCCACATTTCATCTTATATGAACATCACCATTTACATAGGTTTATGCATGTAAAATAACAACCATAACGTTACACATTTTGGAGCATCAAGCCGAGACCTTAGTCATAGTCACATTCTTGCACACACATGCACATAGTTTCAAAAACACATAGGTTGTCATTCATACGATTTCAAATACACAAACATAAACATATCCATCACAAAAACACAACATACACCTAAATCTACCAACAATCATATCCAACCTACGAATCATTGGGAGCTAGTGATAGGGACATGCAACGGGGAACAACCCTAGCTTTCGGACTGAATAATCTGAACCTTAAGGGGTCTCTTGGGAAAGGGACCAAGAGAGAAGAGAACCCATACCTTTTTGATGTTAAACCCTCGACTTTCTGCCCAAAAACTTCACCCAAGGTCACGTCCAAGTCCCCTCAATTTCAACACCACTCGACGGACAACCTCCCTTTGCCTAACGTGTGATTAACATTTGGTTTCTTCTGATTTCGTGTGAGTTATTCAAGTGTGAAGAACTTGGTTTATTTTTCTATTCTTGAAATTTATTTGGCAGAGAGAATCGTGAAAAAAAAGAAGAGAGATTGAGCGTGAGAGTTGAGAGATAGACTGTAACAACCCTAAAAAAATGAATATGCTAAGTAATGCTTAATGGGTTTAGAATGCCTACGATTAGAACGGGTTCACAAGGATTGATGCGCATAGAACCAGACCTCTAAACCCTTGCTACAGCCAATCCAACTAACTTGGGGAGTTATTTGAGCTAGGAAAGGTTGGGTACAACCATGTAGGGCTCTCGAATACAAAGATTTACTCGAATGAGTCTTTACCGGACTTAAAAAGTGAAAATCATAGTTTGGAGGGTCTACGGGTAAAATGGTCTTTTTCCAAGCTAAGGGTAGTATCGTAATTACCCTAAATATTTAATTAATTGTTTAATTAATAAGGTGGAGGGGCAATTTGGGGAGAGAGGGCCGAAAATTGGCTCTTGAAGTGAAGTCTTGCTCCACCCGGGTTCGAACCTAGGTGGAAGCAATGAATTGAATTTGTTTTTAATTTAAGTTGGTAAATTAATGTAATTAATTTATATTTATTATTTATTAGCTGATTAAATTAAAAGGGAAATCATATTTTTAATATTTAATAAAAACCTTATTTGACTAAGTCCTAAACTAGACTCCTAAGCCTAAGGTAACTCTCTCCTCTCACGTCTATCTCACTTTCACGTTAAATCTCTCTTGTTTTTCACGATTCTCTCTGCCAAATAACTTCAAAAACAGTAGGTAAACCAAAGTTTTTCACACTTGAAGAACTCACAACGAAAATATAAGAAAACAAACGAAATCAATCACGTAGGCAAAGAGAAGTTTGTCCGTCGAGTTGGTGTTGACATTGAGCGGATTTGGACGTGATCTTTGGAGAAGTTTTTGGGCAGCAAGTTGAGGTTTGAACGTGATAAAAGGTATGGGTTCTCTTCTCTCTTGGTCCCTTTCCCAAGATACCCCTAAGGTTCAAACGAATCAATTCCGAAAACTAGGGTTGTTCCCCGTTGCATGTCCCTGTCACTAGCTCCCATTAAATATAGGTTGGTTATGTTTGCTGGTAGAAAACTAGGGATGAGACGTGTTTTCGTGATGATTATGTGTTTATATGTATTTTCGGAATTATGTGACTTATGTTGAAGTTTTCCGAAAATGTAACTACGTGTGTTTATGTGTGTTGCGTGGCTATTGTTCATAGTTTAGTACTTGAAATGGCATGATAGTTATTTATATTTCATGTACACATGTTGATGTAAATTGTGATGTTCATATGAGTTGAAATGTGGCTGATTTGAATGATAATTTCTTGGCTAAACAAATCCATGAAAAATGCACCTAAGAACGTATCAAATGATCTACGAACTACCCTATGAATTTACGTGTAAATGTTGATGAAAGTATGCTGAAAAATTAAAAGAAAATTCCCAGATTTAAGTGAGAAATTTCGGTCAAGTTCAGGGGTTACAAAATGTTGTGAAAAATGAATTAAAACAAGTGAGGTCATGGAGGATTGAACCCGTGACCTCATCATGTTAAAAACCATGAAAACAAAGAAGTAAAAAGGAATGTGGTGAAGGGGATTCGAACCATGGTCTTGGCTGGAAAATAAGCTATGCAAAATAAGAAATGAGAGGAGTGGGATTCGAACGCACAACATCTCAGACAACTTAAGGAAAAATGTAAAGAAAAAAAATGTGAGGTGTGGGAATCAAACCCACGACCTCTAGGCAGTAAAGGAGAAAGAAAAAATGAAAAAAAAACAAATGTGAGTCGTGGAAATCAAACCCACGACCTCTAGGCAATAAAGGAGAAAGGAAAAATGAAAATAAAATAAATGTGAGGTGTGGCAATCGAACCCACGACCTCTTAAGCAGATTTCAGGAGAATTAAAACTGTAAATAAAAGAATGTGAGGCGTGGGAATTGAACCCACGACCTCTAGACAGTAGAGGAGAATTACAAGAAAAATAAAGTGAGGTTGTGGGGTTTTGATCCCACAACCTCATGGTCAACTCGAGATAGTCAAGGAAAAACAAATAAAAAAATAAAAGGGGCTATGGGGGTTCGAACCCACAACCCATTGGCCAAGGGAGAGAGAGTTTAAAGAAAAGAAATTAAAAGAAAATGAGGTTGTGGGGGTTCGATCCCACATCCTCTCAATCCCATTGAGCGAAAAATGAAGAGAAAAACTAAGAAAAAAAATAAAATGAAGGTGTTGGGGCTCAATCTTGGGTCCCCAAGCCGTGTGGACCAATATAAACTAAATGAAAAATGCAAGTGTTGTCCAAGGGATTCGGAACCGGTTTCCCTTGCCCAAATTCCGTATTGATACATAAGTCATACGTGAATAAATGTTCAAAAATAATGTTGCCTACATAGATCGAAATCGAAATCTTGGCATACTTACAAGATGCATAAGTCTTGTAGCACATAATCTTAGGAAGATATGAATCACTTAAATGAACTATGAATGAAGCCTCATGGCTTGTATGTATAGACCCATAATTCTAACATACGTTTAAAAATAAGTGAACCTAAGATGTATGTAATGAAT
The DNA here is from genome assembly GCA_016801875.1 of Solanum sitiens. Classification (NCBI taxonomy): domain Eukaryota; kingdom Viridiplantae; phylum Streptophyta; class Magnoliopsida; order Solanales; family Solanaceae; genus Solanum; species Solanum sitiens. The sequence goes on along the minus strand of JABWTJ010000437.1, from coordinate 442,309 downwards.
TGATGTAACCCTAGGAGGGTTAAGTAAGAGTGTAAAACACACTAAATGGCCAAGTGCACTGGAATAAGATGAAATGAATATTATGTAAAGAAATGATAAAACCCTAGGAGGGTTAAGTAAGAGTGTGAAACACACAAATGGCCAAGTGCATTGGCATATGATGAAATGAACATTCACGTAAAAAAAAGGGGTGAGTAATTATGAAGAGCAAATATGCTAATGTTAATGAATGTGGTGACAACATGATATGAGGCTAATGTAAAAGATGAGAACAATCACAAATGAGCCTAAGTAAATGTTACCAAAATGTACTCACCTATGAGAGTGTAAAGTTAATGAAAAGACCAGTCTCTATGAACACTCTAATAAAAGTATTGAGATTAACAAACTTAATACAGATGATGAGATGAGAAATCATCTATTGAGGTATGATGTCCTTATACTAGAAGCCAGCTTCCATGACGTATGAGTTGAATGTAATGGAAATTTATACTGAGCACCGATAGACTAGCTATGAGCGGTGATGCCTTCTTTTGGGAAGGGCGGAGGTTCACGTAACTCTCATGAGATGAGACTGTCCGACATGCCGGGTATGGGTCTCCTTATATCTCCTAGTCTTCAAACCTATACTTCCAATATAGGGATCTGGCAGGGTTAAATTCCCATATACGCTAGCATGTTTTGGGTCACTTTGGCGGTGATTGCACCCCTTTTCGGTGTGGGAGAGACACTGGATTTCATGATGCTCATGTGATCTATGTCGGTTAAAGTTAAAGTTCCCAATGAATGAATGAGGCCAGCCTCAAATGATGCAGATAATGAAATGAACGATACCAATGGTGTTAGGTTAGGATAATCAAGAGGTGAGCTAGACTCAAGTAATGACACTAGGTTATTCTTGATCATTGCACAGCAAACCCGATGTGAGTCTTAAACTACATCCTAGGTATAGCTGGTGTTTAATTTATAAGTGAATGAAATGAAGTACGTATGAATGAATGAAGCAGGATCTGTGTTTGCTAAGGAAGACACCCTAGTTGAGGTCCCATATGTTGAGCCCTCATTTTGGGAAGTCTTAATGTCAAGTCCAGATTCCAAGGTCTCATGGCATATGAATGAATGATATGAAAGATGTTATGTGCTATATGCAATATGATATGTGCTATGTGTAACATGTTATGTGCTGTGAGCAATATGATAAGTATGATGATGCATGTTACTCTCATGGCATGACTTTCCTAATCCAAATTTGGAAAGCTCACTAACTTTCCTAATCCAAATTTGGAAAGCTCACTGAATTTCCTAATCAAAATTTGGAAAGATAATCCCAATTTGGCAAGTCCACTAACTTGAGTTTCCATAATCATGTTGTTAAAAAAGAGCTATTCTTACTCATGCATGTGATTGGTTTGTGCTTGCATATACCCATACTTAGTACAAGTGTGTGCTAATCCTATACAACTCTATATTTTTAGGTGCAGGCACAGGTGGAGGCTAGAGCTTACAAGTTGACGTTGCAGCTATCCGGACGTAGAGCTTTCATCCGTACTTGGTAGGCACTCATGCTTTCGAGGATGTCTACCATTACTATCTAGATTAGATGTAGGCTTTAGCTAGTGGAGTATGTTCCACTAGTGTTTCTTTCCGTTTTTATTTCAGACATTGTATTGGTGCCATTTAGGCAATTATACATTTAATGCAGTATTCAACTATATCTTTCAGTTGATAATCTTAATGTTAGATGGTTGATGGTGAACATTATAAATATAAGTAGAATGACGTTTATGCATGATAAGAAACAAAAAGTTTCAAATTTTCCACTAAAATTAACCTAGATGAAGTAAGAATGATGTAAGTAGGCTTGTCTGCGACCTCTGAGAGGTCAACGACGTCGGTCTCATCTAGGGTCTACATTCCGGTCGTGACAAAGTTGGTATCAGAGTGTTATGTTATATTCTGAGGATAATAATTTCACATCAACCACATCGAGTAGTTTCTAAGTCATGGTAGTAAAGTGCACCACTATCTTGAATTAGAGACTGCATGATGCGTAGGAAAAATTTCCCTTCTTCTGATCTTATCGTGCTTTTCCAAATGTCTAATTTCTAGGTGTTATGAGCGTGTCTAACATCAATCTTTGTTGTTTTCAGAGAATGAATACTAGGAGAACCATTGGTCAAAGGAGAGGAGGTGCAGCTGCTGGGGACAATCAGGTTCCACCCAGGCTCCAGCTGAAGGAGTGGATATGCCGGTTAACCCAGCTGGGTTGACTGATGCGGAGGTGCGGGCATCTCTGGCCCAGATGGCACAGGCCATCACTATGCAGGCCCAGGCCATCACTATGCAGGCCCAGGCCATGACTGACCAGGTCAATCGGCAGAATGTTCAGAGGGAGAACCCACTGGTTCGTAGCATGGATGACAGGCTGAGAGACTTCACGAGGATGAATCCTCCTATTTCCACGGGGTCTAAGACTTCATAGGAACCCTAGGAGTTTGTGGACGAGGTGCATAAGATTTTGGTGGCTATGGGGGCCACAATACTGAGAAGGCTAAGCTGGCTTCCTATCAGCTCAAGGATGTTGCACACACTTGGTGCAAGATGTGGCAGGATAGCTGAGCTTTGGGCGGATTTCCGGTCACTTGGGAGCTATTTAAGACAGCCTTCCTGGAGAGATTTTTCCCCAGGGAGATGAGGGAGCCCAAGGTTGAGTATTTTATCAACCTTAAATAGGGATCGATGACAGTCAGGGAGTATTTACTGAAGTTTGTAAAATTATCCAATTATGCCACTTCTCTTGTGTCTAACAGCAGAGACGAGATGAGTACATTCTTGACAGGGATTGCTGAGGATATCAAGGAGAAGTGTAGGGCAGCTATGCTGCATAACAGCATGTACCTTTCCAAGCTTATGTTCCATGTCCAACAAGTGGAGGAAAGCAGGAAGAGGAAGCACACTAGGGCAGGGAAAAGGTCAAGGCAAGCAGAGGAGAATTTTTCAAGGAAGAGTAGTATTGGAATTAGGGATAAGCCCAGGTTTAAGAAGGGACTCTCCCACCAAGGGGAGTCAAGTTCATCCAAGGGTCGCTATGATAGGAATTCCGAGTCCAGAGTTAAGAGAAACAATGAAGTAGATACACCTCAGGAGACACCACCTTGCAGGAAGTGTGGCAAACTGCATGGACGAGAGTGTATGATGGGCACTAACGCTTGTTACAGTTGTGGCAAATCGGGTCACATGGTGAAGGATTGTCCGAATAGGAGAAGTCAAGAACAAGGGAAGGAGATAGTTCAGCCTAATGGTCCAGGTGAAGAGGCTCCAAGGAGGCAACGATTCTTCGCACTCAAGTCTAGGGGTGCAGGAGGAGGCACTTCTGGTGAAGTCTCGGGTGCGTAGCTTTAATTATTCTTTCATGTATTTGACTGTGTATGGTGTTTATGCACTAGTATGAGCTTAATATGTTTGAGTCATCATGTTGTATGCTAATTTGTATGACTTATATGTTTACTTATGTTGTATGCTTTGATCAGACTAGTTTAGGAAAGAGTTCCTTAGTCTATTAATGTGAAGCTACTAGTAGGTTTCAAGGATGTGCACCATCATGTTAATAAGTGAATTAGATATTCACCAATGGGGAGTATTGAATTACCTATGTATGCATACATTCTATAGATGACTTACTTATTTTTAGTAAAGAGTAGTGTCATTCGGGGACGAATAGAATGCCTACGATTAGAACAGGTTCACACGGATTGATGCGCGTAGAACCAGACCTCTGAACCCTTGCCACAGCCAAGCCAACTAACTTGGGGAGTTAGTTGAGCTAGGAAAGGTTGGGTCCAACCATGTAGGGCTCTCGAATACGAAGATTTACTTGAATTAGTCTGTACCGGACTTAAAAAGTGAAAATCATAGTTTTGGAGGGTCTAGGGGTAAAATGGTCTTTTTCCAGGCTTAGGGTAGTATCGTAATTACCCTAAATATATAATTAATTATTTAATTAATAAGGTGGAGGGGCAATTTGGTGAGAGAGGGCCGAAAATTGGCTCTTGAAGTGAAGTCTTGCTCCACCCAGGTTCGAACCTAGGTGGAAGCAATTAAATTAAATTTGTTTTTAATTTAAGTTGGTAAATTAATGTAATTAATTTATATTTATTATTTATTAGTTGATTAAATTAAAAGGGAAATCAGATTTTTAATATTTAATAAAAACCTTATTTGACTAAGTCCTAAACTAGACTCCTAAGCCTAAGGTAACTCTCTCCTCTCACGTCTATCTCACTTTCACGTTCAATCTCTCTTCTTTTTCACGATTCTCTCTGCCAAATAACTTCAAAAACAGTAGGTAAACCAAATTTCTTCACACTTTAAGAACTCACAACAAAAATATAAGAAAACAAATGAAATCAATCACGTAGACAAAGAGAAGTTTGTCCGTCGAGTTGGTGTTAACATTGAGGGGATTTGGACGTGATCTTTGGAGAATTTTTTGGGAAGCAAGTCGAGGTTTGAACGTCATAAAAGGTATGGGTTCTCTTCTCTCTTGGTCCCTTTCCCAAAAGACCCCTAATGTTCAGATGAATCAATTCCGAAAACTAGGGTTGTTCCCCGTTGCATGTCCCTATCACTAGCTCCCATTAAATTATAGGTTGGTTATGTTTGCTGGTAGAAAAGTAGGGATGAAATGTGTTTTCGTGATATTATGTGTTTATATGTATGTTCGGAATTATGTGACTTATGTTGATGTTTTCCGAAAATGTAACTACGTGTATTTATGTGTTTTGCCGTGGCTATTGTTCATGGTTTAGGACTTGAAATGGCATGATAGTTCTTTATATTTCATGTACACATGTTGATGTAAATCGTGATGTTCATATGAGTTGAAATGTGGCTGATTTGAATGATAATTTCTTGGCTAAACGAATCCATGAAAAATGCACCTAAGAACGTATTAAATGATCTAAAAACTACCCTATGAATTTACGTGTAAATGTTGATGAAAGTATGCTAAACAATTAAAAGAAAATTTCCAGAATTAAGTGAGGAATTTCGGTCAAGTTAAGGGGTTTCAAAATGTTGTGAAAAGTGAATTAAAACAAGTGAGGTCATGGAGGATTGAACCCGTGACCTCATCATGTTAAAAACCATGAAAATAAAGAAGTAAAAAGGAATGTGGTGAAGGGGATTCGAACCATGGTCTTGGCTGGAAAATAAGGTATGAAAAAAAAGAAATGAGAAGAGTGGTAATCGAACCCATGACCTCTAGGCAGTAAAGGAGAAAGGAAAAATTAAAATAAAAGAAATGTGAGGCGTGGGAATCGGACCCACGACCTCTAGGCAGTAAAGAAGAATGAAATAATCAAAAGAAAATAAATGTGAGGTGTGGGAATCGAACCCACGACCTCTTAGGCAGATTTGAGGAGAATTAAAAATGAAAATAAAAGAATGTGAGGCGTGGGAATTGAACCCACGACCTCTAGACAGTAGAGGAGAATTACAAGAAAAATAAGGTGAGGTTGTGGGGGTTTGATCCCACAACCTCATGGTCAACTCGAGATAGTCAAGGAAAAACAAATAAAAAATAAAAGGGGATGTGGGGGTTCGAACTCACAACCCCTCAGCCAAGGGAGAGAGAGTTTAAAGAAAAGAAATTAAAAGAAAATGATGTTGTGGGGGTTCGATCCCACATCCTCTCAATCTCATTGAGCAAAAAATGAAGAGAAAAACTAAGGGAAAAATAAAATGAAGGTGTTGGGGCTCGATCATGGGTCCCCAAGTCGTGTGGACCAACATAAACTAAATGAAAAATGTAAGTGTTGTCCAAGGGATTCGGAACCGGTTTCCCTTGCCCAAATTCCGTATTGATACATAAGTCATACGTGAATAAATGTTCAAAAATAATATTGCTTTCATAGATCAAAATCGAAATCTTGGCATACTTACAAAATGCATAAGTCTTGTACCACATAATCTTAGGAAGATATGAATCACTTAAACGAACTATGAAGGAAGCCTCATGGCTTGTATGTATAGACCCATAAGTCTAACATACGTTTAAAAATAAGTGAACCTATGTTCTACGTAATGAAATGATGTAAACCTAGAAGGGTTAAGTACGAGTGTAAAACACACTAAATGTCCAAGTGTATTGGCATACGATGAATGAATATTATGTAATGAAATGATGAAACCCTAGAAGGGTTAAGTAAGAGTGTGAATCACACAAATGGCCAAGTGCATTGGCATATGATGAAATGAACATTCACGTAAAATGGGGTGAGTAATTATGAAGAGCAAATATGCTAATGTTAATGAATGTGGTGACAACATGATAAGAGGCTAATGTGAAAGATGAGATCAATCTCAAATGAGCCTAAGTAAATTTTACCAAAACGTACTCACCTATAAGAGTGTAAAGTTAATGAATAGACCAGTATCTATGAACACTCTAATGAAAGTATTAAGAATAATGTATACTTAATACTAATGATGAGATGAGAAATCATCTATTGATCTATGATGTCCTCATACTAGAAGCTAGCTTCCATGACGTATGAGTTGAATGAAATGGAACTTTATAATGAACAACGATAGACTAGCTATGAGCGGTGATGCCTTCTTTCGGAAAGGGCGGAGGTTCACGTAACTCTCATGAGATGAGACTGTCCGGCATGCCGGGTATGGGTCTCCTTATATCTCCTAGTCTTCGAACTTATACTGCCAATATAGGGACCTGGCGGGGTTCAATTCCCATGTACGCTAGCTTTTTTTGGGTCACTTTGGCCAGTGATTCCACCTCTTTTCGGTGTGGGGGAGACACTGGATTTCATGATGCTCACATGATCTATGTCGGTTAAAGTTAAAATTCCCAATGAATGAATGAGGCCAGCCTCAAATGATGCACATAATGAAATAAACGATACCAAAGGTGTTAGGATAGGATAATCAAGAGGTTAGCTAGACTCAAGTAATGACACTAGGTTATTCTTGATCATTGCACAGCGAACACGATGAGAGTCTTAAACTACATCCTAGGTATATTTGGTGTTTACACTAGCTTATGAATGAATGAAATGAAGTACGTATGAATGAATGAAGGAGACTCTGTGTTTGCTAAAGAAGAATCCCTAGTTGAAGTCCCATATGTTGAGCCCTAATTTTGGGAAGTCTTAATGTCAATTCCATGATTCCAAGGTCTCATAGCATATGAATGAATGATATGAAAGATGTTATGTGCTATATGCAATATGATATGTGCTATGTGTAAGATGTTATGTGCTGTGAGCAATATGATAAGTATGATGATGCATGTTACTCTCATGGCATGACTTTCCTAACCCAAATTTGGAAAGCTCACTGACTTTCCTAATCCAAATTTGGAAACGTCACTAATTTTCCTAATCCCAATTTGGAAACGTCACTAATTTTCCTAATCCCAATTTGGCAAGTCCACTGACTTGACTTTCCATAATCATGTTGTTAGGAAAGAGCTATTCTTACTCATGCATGTCCTTGGTGTGTGCTTGCATATACCCATACTTAGTACAAGTGTGTACTAATCCCATACAACTCTATATTTTTAGGTGCTGGCACAGGTGGACGCTAGAGCTTACAGGTTGACGTTGCAGCTATCCGGACGTAGAGCTTTCATCCAGACTTGGTAGTCCCTCATGCTTTCGAGGATGTCTACCATTACTATCTAGCTTAGATATAGGCTTTAGCTAGTGGAGTATGTTCCACTAGTTTTTTTTTCCGTTTTTATTTCAGACGTTATATTGGTTCCATTTTGGCAATTATATATTTAATGCAGTATTGAACTATGTCTTTCAGTTGATAATCTTAATGTTAGATGGTTGATGGTGAACATTATGGATGTAAGTAGAATGGCCTTTATGCACGATAAGAAACAAAAAGTTTCAAATTATCCGCTAAAATTAACCAAGATGAAGTAAGAATGACGTAAGTAGGCTTGTCTGTGACCTCTGAGAGGTCAACGACGCCGGTCTCGTCTGGGGTCTATATTCCGGCCGTGACATAGACGTGAGAGAGTGGAGTTTTATTTGGCTTAGGAGTCTAGTTTAGGACTTAGTCAAATAAGGTTTTATTAAAAAAAAATCTGATTTCTCTTTTATTTTAATTCATCTAATGAATAATAAATATTAATTAATTACATTAATTTAACAACTTAAATAAAAACAACTTTAATTCATTGCTTCGACCTAGGTTCGAACCCGGGTGGAGCAAGACTTCACTTCAAGAGCCCATTTTCGGCCCTCTCACCCAAAAATGCCCCTCCACCTTATTAATTAAATAATTAATTATATATTTAGGGTAATTATGATACTACCCTTATTGTGGAAAAAGACCATTTTACCCCTAGACCCTCCATAACTATGATTTTCCCCTTTTAAGTCCGGTAAAGACTCATTCGAGTAAATTTTCGTATTCGAGAGCCCTACATGGTTGGACCCAACCTTTCCAAGCTCAACTAACTCCCAAAGTAAGTTGTCTTGGATGTAGCAAGGGTTCATAGGTTTGGTTCTATGCGCATCAATCCGTGTGAACCCGGTCTAATCGTAGGCATTCTAGACACATTAAGCATTATTTATCATATCCATTTTTAGGGTTGTTACATTATCCCACCCTTAGGAACCTTCGTCCCCGGATGACACTACTAACTATCTAGCGTAATTCCAGTCAGATCATAACATAGCTACTATACACAATCAAGCAATAGCAACAAAGAATGGAGAGATAAGGAAACTTAGACTTAAGAGTAGGAAGTCTAACCTCAAGAGCTGAAAAGATGAGGGTAGCGGGATCTCATGTCGGCCTCGGCCTCCCACGTAGCACCCTCAACAAGATGATTCCTCCACAATACCTTCACTGTGGCCATCTCCTTGTTCCTCGGCCGCTTGACCTGTCTGTCTAAGATTTCAATAGGTACCTCCTTGTAGGACAAGTATTCATCGACCCCCAAGCCTTCCACAGGTAGAATCGATGATGGATCACCTAGGCACTTCTATAACATGGATACATGAAAGACTGGATGGACAGAAGCTAGCTCTGCAGGCAATCCCAACTCATATTCCACCTCACCCACACGCTGTAGGATCTCATATGGCCCAACATACCTCGGACTCAACTTCCCCTTCCTGCCAAACCTCATCACCCCCTTCATAGGTGATATATTCAGATAGACCTGGTCACCAACATCAAACTCTAAGGGCCGTTTTCTGTTATCTGCATATGACTTCTGCCGACTGTAAGCAGTAGCCAACCTGTCCCTAATCACTCTGACCTTCTCTAAGGCCTTATGAATGATCTCTGGACCCAAAATGGATGACTCTCCAACTTCGAACCACCCAACTGGAGACCTATACCTCCTACCATACAGTGCCTCAAACGGTGCCATCCTAATGCTGGAGTGATAGCTATTATTATACGAGAACTCTATCAAAGGCAAATGGTCGTCCCAGATACCCCTGAAGTGAATCACACACGTTCTCAACATGTCCTCCAATGTCTGAATGGTGCGCTCTGCCTGCCCATCAGTCTGAGGATGAAAGGCAGTACTAAGCTTTACCTGCGTGCCCAAGCTCTTCTGGAAATATTTCTAGAAATGTGAAGTAAACTGAGCTCCTCTATCTGAAATGAAAGATAAAGGAATCCCATTCCATCTCACAATCTCATCAATGTAGAGTCTCGCATAATCCTCGGCTTTGTAAGTAGACTTCACACGGATAAATGGGCAGACTTAGTCATCCTGTCCACAATAACCCATATGGAGTCATGTTGTCTCCTAGTCCTCGGAAGACCAACTACAAATTCCATATTAATGGCCTCCCACTTCCAAGTCAGAACCTCAATAATCTGACTAAGACCGCCAGGTTTAAGATGTTCTGCCTTAACCTGCTGACAATTAGGACACTTGGCCACATATTCTGCAATGTCCTTCTTCATGCCATCCCACCAATAAATCTGCTTAAGATCATGATACATCTTAGTAGAACCTGGATGTATGGAATATCTAAAACCATGGGCCTCTGCGACAATCCTGGTCCGCAAATCATCCACATCTTGTACACATAGCCTGTCCTTATACCTAAGTATGCCGTCACCTCCCAAAGCGAAAGACTCATTCATAACACTGAGTCCTTCAGCTCCATCAACACAGAATCGAGATGCTGACCCTGATTGACTTCAACTACCAAGGATGATTCAGAACTAGGATAAACAGAAACACCCCCACTAGTAGAGTCAACCAATCGCACACCCAGTCTGGGCAGTCTGTGTACATCTTTTGCCAACTCCTTTTTCTCATCCTCAACGTGGTTTGTACTTCCCATGCTCATCCTACTCAAAGCATCAGCTACAACATTAGCCTTACCTGGATGGTAGTGGACATTCATATCATAGTCCTTCAACAGTTCCAACCATCTGCGCTGACGTAGATTCAGCTCCCTCTGCGTGAACACGTACTGGAGACTCTTGTGGTCTGTGAACACATCCACATGCACTCCATACAAGTAGTGCCTCCACAGCTTCAGTGCAAACACCACAACTGCCAACTCCAGGTCATGAGTGGGATAATTCTTCTCATGAACGTTAAGCTGTCTGGACGCATAAGCTATCACCTTACCAACCTGCATGAGAAGACAACCCAAACCAACCCTAGATGCATCACAATAAACAGTGTAATTCTCACCACAATTAGGCAAAGTAAGTACCGGGGCTGAAGTGAGTATGTCCTTGAGCTCCTGGAAACTCTTCTCACAAGTATCCGTCCATTCAAACTTGGCCTTCTTCTTAGTCAAAGCTGTCAGTGGGGCAGCAATGGAAGAAAAACCCTCCACGAATCTGAGGTAGTAACCAGCCAATCCCAGAAAGCTATGGATATCAGTGGGAGTAAGAGGTTTTGGCCTGTTCTTCACAGCCTCAGTCTTCCTGGGGTCCACCTCCACACCCTGATCGGACACAACATGACCCAGAAAGGTCACTGATCTAAGCCCAGAATTCACACTTGCTGAATTTGACATACAACTGATGTTGTCTAAGTACCTGCAAGGTTAGTCTCAAATGTTGTTCATGCTCTTCTTTGGTTCTAGAGTAGATGAGGATGTCATCAATGAATACTATGACAAAAGAATCAAGGTATTCACGGAAGACTCGGTTTATGAGGTCCGTAAATGCAGCAGGTGCATTCGGGAGACCAAATGACATAACTAAGAACTCATAATGACCATAACGGGTACGAAAGGCTGTCTTTAGGATATCTCCATCCCTACCCCTAAGCTGATGATACCCTGAACGAAGATCAATCTTAGAGAAGAACTAGACCCTTGGAGCTGATTGAACAAATTATCTATTCTGGGAAGTGGATACTTATTCTTTATAGTGACTTTGTTGAGCTGCCGATAACCGATACACATTCTAAGGGTTCCATCCTTCTTTTTCACAAACAACATTGGATCGCCCCAATGGGATATGCTCGGCTGAATGAAACCCTTATCAGTGATATCTTTTAACTGCAGCTTCAACTCCTTGAGTTCAGCTGGAGCCATTTTGTAGGGAGGAATTGAAATTGGTTTATTATCGTGTTCTAAGTCAATACAAAAGTCAATCTCTCGAGGTGGAGGGACTCCAGACAAATCATCAGGAAATACATCTAGGTACTCATTCACCACAGGCACTGAGTCTATGGAAGGAATGTTATGATCTAAATCATTAACACTCACAAGATGACACAATAACCCCTTGGACATCATTTTCTTGGCCTTAAGGTTCGAAATTAAGGGATTAGGACGACTCGAGTTGTACCCCACCCAGACAAGCTATTCTTCATTAGGGAAAAAAAATCTCACCACTCTACTACGACAATCCAAACAAGCATAACACCTGTCCATGCCAAGAATAACATCAAAATCATGCATGGGTAACTCAACCAAGTCTGCACACATAGTCTTACCACTTAGAACTATTGGGCAACCCTTGTATACTCTATCAGTTCTTAGATTTTCTCCTAACGGTGTACTAACCACTATAGGATCATGCAGAACTTCAGGCAATATCTCAAAATTGAGAGCAAGCAAAGGAGTTACAAAGGAAAGCGTAGACCCTGGATCAAGTAAATCATAAACAGAAGTTGAGAATACTTGCAGCATACCTGTGACCACATCAGCGAACTTCTCCTGCTCCTCCCTGCCCTTCAGGGCATAGAACCTGTTCCTCTTAGGAGGCTCGGCTGCTGCTGCACCCAGTGGATTAGGCCTATGCTGAGCATTACCTCCAGCCTGACCTCTGTTCTGTGGGCAGTATCTAACCATGTGCCCACTCTTACCACAACCAAAGCAGGCATTAGTGCCCTGTCTGCACTCTCCACAGTGAGTACGGCCATACTTAGCACAGTTCTTTCTGGGATGCTGCATCTCACCTCCATTGCCCTTCTTGGGCTCGGTCTTCCTCCTCTAGGTGTTGTACTCCTCTGAGAATTAGATTTCGCAGAACTCTGCTGCCCCTTTTTGAACCTAGGCTGCTCACGGAAGCCAAAATTATTTCTGTGGCCTCCATGGCTGGAACCTGCCTGATATTGAGGCTTAGGCCTCCTAGCATCACGAACGCCCCTCTTTTTGCAGCTGTCCTCTACCTGCTGCACATGCACCATAAACCAGGAGAGGTCCATGTTATCATGGAGAATCGCAGACCGATACTGCTCCTCCAGATCTCCGTTGATTCCTGTGAGGAACCTGCTCATCTCATCCCTTCTGTTAGATACAAGGGAAGTAGCATACTTGGATAGTATAACAAACTTCAGTACTCATCTCATCCTTGCTGTTAGATACAAAGGAAAGTAGCATGCCTGGATAGTTTAACAAACTTCAGGGAATACTCCCTCACTGTCACTGATCCGTGCTTAAGGTTGATAAACTCCTCAACCTTTGCTTCCATCATCTTCCTAGGAAAGCATATCTCCAGGAAGGTTATCTTAAATAGCTCCCATATGACCGGAACTCCACCCAAAGCTCGGCTATCCTGCCACATCGTGCACCAAGTCTATGCAACATCCTTGAGTTGATAGGAAGGCAACTCTGCTTTCTCAGTGTCTGTGGCCCCCATAGCCACCAAAATCTTATGCACCTCGTCCACAAACTCCTAGGGTTCCTATGAAGTCTTAGACCCGGTGGAAATAGAAGGATTCATCCTCGTGAAGTCTCTCAGCCTGTCTTCCATGCTACGAACCAGTGGGTTCTCCCTCTGAACATTCTGCCAGTTGACCTATGCAGTCATAGCCTGGGCCTGCATAGTGATGGCCTGTGCCATCTGGGCCAGAGATGCCCGCACCTCCGCATCAGTCAATCCAGGTGGGTTAACCAGCATAGCCACTCCTTCAGTTGGAGCCTGGGTGGAACCTGATTGTCCCCAGCAGTTGCACCGCCTCTCCTCTGACCAATGGTTCTCCTAGTATTCATTCTTAGAAAACAACAAAGATTGATGTTAGACACGCTCATAACACCAAGAAATTAGACATTAGGAAAAACACGATAAGATCAGAAGAAGGGAAATTTTCCTACGCATCATGCAATCTCTAATTCAGGATAGTGGTGCACTTCACTACCATGACTTAGAAACTACTCAATGTGGTTGATTTGAACTTATTATCCTCGGAAGTTAACCTAGTGCTCTGATACCAACTTTGTCACGACCGGAATCTAGACCCCAGACGAGACCGGCGTCGTTGACCTCTCAGAGGTCGCAGACAAAACTACTTACGTCATTCTTATTTCATCTAGGTTAATTTTAGTGGAAAATTTGAAACTTTTTATTTCTTAACCTGCATAAAGATCATTCTACTTACATTCATAACGTTCACAATAAACCATCTAACATTAATATTATCAACTAAAAGAAATAGTTCAATACTGCATTAAATGTATAATTGCCAAAATGCCACCAATATAATGTCTGAAATAAAAATGGAAAGAAACACTAGCGGAACATACTCCACTAGCTAATGCCTACATCTAAAAGCTAGATAGTAACGGTAGACATCCTTGAAATCATGAGGGCCTACCAAGTCCGGATGAAAGCTCCACGTCCGGATAGCTGTAACGTCAACCTGTAAACTCTAACGTCCACCTGTTCCTGCACCTAAAAATATAGAGTTGTTTGAGATTAGTACACACTTCTACTAAGTATGGGTAGATGCAAGGACACTCCAAGGACATGCATGAGTAAGAATAGCTCTTTCCTAACAATTATGGAAAGTCAAGACAGTGGACTTTCCAAATTTGGATTAGCAAAGTTAGTGAACTTTCCAAATTTGGATTAGGAAAGTCAGTGAGCTTTCCAAATTTGGATTAGGAAAGTCAGTGAGCTTTCTAAATTTGGATTAGGAAAGTCATGCCATGAGAGTAACAAGCATCATCATACTTTTCATATTGGAAACAACACATAACATCTTACACATAGCACATATCATATTGCATATAGCACATAACATCTTTCATATCATTCATTCATATGCCATGAGACCTTGGAATCATGGACTTGACATTAAGACTTCCCAAAATGAGGGCTCAACATATGGGACCTCAACTAGGGAGTCTTCCTTAGCAAACACAGAGTCTGCTTCATTCATTCATACGTACATCATTTCATTCATTTATAAATTAAACACCAGCTATACCTAGGATGTTGTTTAAGACTCTCATCGGGTTTGCTGTACAATGATCAAGAATAACCTAGTGTCATTACTTGAGTCTAGCTCACCTCTTGATTATCCTATCCGAACACTTTTAGTATCGTTCATTTCATTATGTGCATTATTTGAGGCTGGCCTCATTCATTCATTGGGAACTTTAACTTTAACCGACATAGATCATGTGAGCATCATGAAATCCAGTGTCTCCCCCACACCGGAAAGAGGTGGAATCACCGGCCAAAGTGACCCAAAACATGTTAGCGTATATGGGAATTTAACCCCGCAAGATCCTTATATTGACAGTATTGGTTCGAAGACTAGGAGATATAAGGAGACCCATACCTGGCATGCCGGACAGTCTCATCTCATGAGAGTTACGTGAACCTCCGCCTTTCTCGAAAGAAGGCATGACCGCTCATAGCTAATCTATCGGTGCTCATTATAAAGTTCCATTACATTCAACTCATACGTCATGGAAGCTGGCTTCTAGTATGAGGACATCATAGCTAAATAGATGATTTCTCATCTCATTATCTGTATTAAGTTTTTTAATCTCAATACTTTCATTAGAGTGTTCATAGAGACTGGTCTCTTCATTAACTTTACACTCTCATAGGTGAGTACGTTTTGGTAACATTTACTTAGGCTCATTTGAGATTGTTCTCATCTTTTACATTAGCCTCATATCATGTTGTCACCACATTCATTAACATTAGCACATTTGCTCTTCATAATTACTAACCCCTTTTTTTAGGTGAATGTTCATTTCATCATATGCCAATGCACTTGGCCATTTGTGTGTTTCACACTCTTGCTTAACCCTTCTAGGGTTTCATCATTTCTTTACATAATATTCATTTCATCGTATGCCAATGCACTTGGCCATTTAGTGTGTTTTACACTCTTACCTAACCCTCCTAGGGTTACATCATTTCATTACATACATCTTAGGTTCACTTATTTTTAAACGTATGTTAGACTTATGGGTCTATACATACAAGCCATGAGGCTTCATTCATAGTTCGTTTAAGTGATTCATATCTTCCTAACATTATGTGGTACAAGACTTATGCATCTTGTATGTATGCCAAGATCTCGATTTCGATCTAAGTAGGTAGCATTATTCTTGAATATTTAATTCACATATGACTTATGTTTCAATACGGAATTTGGGCAAGGGAACCCGGTTTTGAATCCCTTGGACAACACTTATATTTTTCATTATTTTATTTTGGTCCACACGACATTGGGACCCTAGATCGAGCCCCAACATCAACGTTTCCTCTTTATTTTTCTCCTTTGAATTTCCCCTTACTTGGCCGAGGGGTTGTGGGATCGAACCCCCACAGCCCCTTTTTTTTTTTATATATTTCTCCTTGTACATTTTGAGTTGACCATGAGGTTGTGGGATCAAACCCCCACAACCTCTTTTTATTTTTCTTTTATTTTGCCACTACTGCCTAGAGGTCGTGGGTTCAATTCCCACGCCTCACATTTCTTTTATCTTCATTTTCTCTTAACTCTCCTTCGCTTTCTTGAGGTCGTGGGTTCGCTTCCCATGCCTCACATTTCTTTTCTTAATTTTTTTGTACTTTATTTTTCAGCCAGCACACCCGAGATCGAATCCCCTTGACCCCATTTCTTTTTTTTTCCAATTTAGTGCATCATACGGGTGAGGTCGCGGGTTTGAATCCTGGTGACCTCACCTACTTTTACACTCAATTAATTTTCCAGATTTGTTCATCTACATTTAGCCTAAACTAAACTTGTAAGTTGCTGGAAATTTGGTCACATTTCAGATCACTTTCATCAATATTATTCACTTGAACTCAGAGTAATTCATAGACCGTTTAACACTTTTTGGGGTGCATTTTTCATAGATTCGTTCAGCCAAAAGATTGTTACTTAAATCAGCCACATTTCATCTTATATGAACATCACGATTTACATAGGTTTATGCACGTAAAATAACAACCATAACATTACACATTATGGAGCATCAAGCCGAGACCTTAGTCATAGTCACATTCTTGCACACACATGCACATAGTTTCGAAAACACATAGGTTGTCATTCATACGATTCAAATACACAAACATAAACATATTCATCACGAAAACACAACATACACCTAAATCTATCAGCAATCATACCCAATCTACAAATCATTGGGAGCTAGTGACAGGGACATGCAACGGGGAACAACCCTAGTTTTCGAACTGAATAATCTGAACCTTAAGGGTTCTCTTGGGAAAGGGACAAAGAGAGAAGAGAACCCATACCTTTTTGACATTAAGCCCTTGACTTGGTACCAAAAAACTTCACCCAAGATCACGTCCAAGTCCCCTCAATGTCAATACCACTCGACGGACAACCTCCCTTTGCCTAACATGTGATTAACGTTTGTTTTATTGTGATTTCGTGTGAGTTCTTCAAGTGTGAAGAACTTGGTTTATTTCTCTGGTCCTGAAAGTTATTTGGCAGAGAGAATCTTGAAAAAAAAGAAAAGAGATTGAGCATGAGAGTTGAGAGATAGACGTGAGATGAGAGAGTTACCTTAGGCTTAGGAGTCTAGTTTAGGACTTAGTCAAATAAGGTTTAGTTAATTATTAATAAAAATCTGATTTCACTTTTATTTTAAATCATCCAATAAATAAAAAATATTAATTAATTACATTAATTTTCCAACTTAAATAAAAACAACTTTAATTCATTGCTTCAAGCTAGGTTCGAACCCGGGTGGAGCAAAACTTCACTTCAAGAGCCAATTTTCGGCCCTCTCTCCCCCAAATGCCCCTCCACCTTATTAATTAAATAATTAATTATATATTTAGGGTAATTACGATACTACCCTTAGCCTGGAAAAAGACATTTTTACCCCTAGGCCTTCCAAACCTAAGATTTTCCCTTTTTAAGTCCGGTAAAGACTCATTTGAGTAAATCTTTGTATTCGAGAGCCCTACATGGCTGGACCCAACCTTTCCTAGCTCAAATAACTCCCCAAGTTAGTTGGCTTGGTTGTAGCAAGGGTTCAGAGGTTTGGTTCTATGCGCATCAATCCGTGTGGACCCGGTCTAATCGTAGGCATTCTAGACACATTAAGCATTACTTATCATATCTATTTTTAGGGTTGTTACATAACCTGACTTAGAGGGTTAGTCCTAGGTTTTAAGGGTTCTAGGGGTATAAAGTTAATTTTGGGGCTAGGGGTAGTATAGTAATTACCCTAGGCAGATATTTAATTAATTAAATAAAGATATTAATTAGTAAAAATAAGCCAAATCTCGGTGGTCAAACATGAGACTAACCTTAACTCCACACTCGGGTTCGAGCCGAGTTGGAGGCATAAGGGGGCATGAATTAATTGATTTAAAATTAATTAAAATAAGGGGGGGCATTATAATAACTTAAAATATAATTACAATCTGATTTTTATAATTAAAATTGTTTTGAATAAGTCAACAACAATTCCCACAAAAAGGGGCGCACAACTCCCACTAGGAGTGTGCTTCTTGTCCACTCTTATTCTTTAATTTACTCCTAAAAACGTTTTCAGCCTTATCCCACACTTCAAAAACAGAAGACAAACGTGTACTCACTGTTCTAAAACATATTCTTGGCTGCATCCATCATAAACAAAAGGAAGAATTCGTACGCCTAAGTGTTATAAGTAAAGAACTTCACTTGGGAACACGAATCAAAGCTCGGAAGAAAGGTTTGTGCGTGTAGGTGGAGGCGTGTGGTTGTGGCTGGTTGTAAAGGCTGAAAAGGTATGGGTTTTCTTCTCTCTTGGTCCCTTTCCCAAGAGTCCCCTAAGGTTCAGTTTAAATCCAATCAAAAAACTAAGGTTGTCCCCCGTTGCATGCTAGATCCTATGAACGAATTGATGCATACGTTGGTATGACTTCAGGTAGATGATTTTAGGAATGATTGTGGTTGTGTGCAATGTATGTTACGGGTTGTTTATGATTTGTTATGTACGTCTGAATGTTGAATGTCATATGTGCACAAAACATGTTGTTTTCCGTAATTGTATTGTTACTGTTAACTTGAAGAAAATGGTGAATCATGTGTTATGCAATGTTGTGTGTTTAACATGGAAAACAAATCGTGATGTTCATGAATAAGAAAATGAAAGTAAAGTCCTTAATGAATTGGTCAAAAGTATATGTAAAACTATGAGTTAAACGCCTAGGCTAAATGTAAGAAAGTGAATTACAACTTTATGTTAAATGAACATGGGTCCTCTTGGCCAAATTTATGGAGACACTTTACACTTTAAATAATTAAAAATAAAGTGCTGCCCAAGGGATTCGAACATGGGTCATCTTTGCCGAATTTATGGAGAAACTTAATACTTTAAATAATTAAAAATAAAGTGCTGCCCAAGGGATTCGAATATGGGTCCTCTTGGCCGAAATTGGGAGACACATAAGTCTCACATATGATTAAATAAAATGCAGTCACTAGGGATCGAACTTGGGTCCCTTGGCTGAATGTGTAAGATGCATAAGTCTTTCACAACACATACTTAGATTATCATGAAACACTTAGCCAAATATAAGTAACCCGAAATGGGTACTACCATGAGTTAATGGTAAGATTAAGAAATGAACATTCACGTAATGAGGTGAGTAATGATGTTATACTATGATGGTAATGAAAATAATGACAACATGATAAGAGGCTAAGATGAATGGTGAGGCATGTCTCAGCCAAGCCTAAGAAAATGTTACCAAACGTACTCACATATGGGAGTGTAGAATGATGTAGAGTCAACTCTCAAGTATATTCCAAAAGAAAGTGTTAAAAATGAATTGATAGTTAATATGTAGAGAAAAGAGTGACTACATGACTATAAGCAAGTGCAAGTGAGACAAGCTGCATCTACGCCTAAAAATCAATGTCACTACATGAAATTTCTAAGAGAGTATATTTATGCTATACGATGAATAAGCAAATAAAAAGTGTCTACATGGGGACATGCTAGTACAAGTGAGACAAGCTGTATCGACGCCTAGAATCAATGTCCCTCAATGTAAATTCCAAGAGAGCATATATATGTTATACGATGAAAAAATAATGAAAGGTGAGTAAAGATGAAATGAAAAGATGTTAAGAAAGAACAGGGTGGCACCACAATATAAGGCTAGTGCAAGTGAGACAAGTTGTACCTACGCCAATATAAGGTCACCAAAAGTACTCACCTAAGGGAGTGTTGAATATTAAGAGACAAGTCTCAATCACACTCTATATGTAAGTGTAAGGACAATTCACACTTAATACGTAAAGAAGAGATGATAAATCATCTAATGAGCTATGACTACCTCATGCTAGAAGCAAGCTTCGATGATGTATGATTTGAATGTAAATAAAAACTTTAAACGGAGCACCGATAGGCTAGCTATGAGTGGTGATACCTTCTTTCGGGAAGGGCGGAGGTTCACTAATTCTCATGAGATGAGACTGTCCACCAAGGTGGGTATGGGTCTCCCTAAATCTCCTAGTCTTTGAACTATGCTGCCAACATAGGGAACTAGCCAGTAGTTTTCCACTTAAGCGAGCTAGGGATGTTTTGGTTTCACCTTGGCCAGTGACTCCACCTCTTTTCGGTGTGGGTAAGACACTGGATTTCATGATGCTCACATGATCTATGTCGGTTAAAGTTGAAGTTCCTCAAAGTATGAAAGATAATAAAATGAATGATACCAAAAGTGTTTGGATGGGATAATCAAGAGGTGAACCAGACTCAAGTAATGACACTAGGTCATTCTAGGTCATTGCACAGTGAACCCGATGAGAGTCTTAAACAACATCCTAGGTATAGCTGGTGTTCACACCAGCCTACGAACGAATGAAAATGAAGTACGTATGAATAAATGAAGTAGACTCTGTGTTTGCTAAAGAAGGCTCCCTAGTTGAGGTCCCATATGTTGAGACCACGTTGAGCTATCCGGACGTGGAGCATTCATCCGGACTTGGTAGCCCTCATGCTTTTGAGGATGCTTATCTTGTATATTCTAGCTTAGACGTAGGCATGAGCTAGTGGAGAGTGTTCCACTAGTGTTTCTTTCTTATTTATTTCAGACGTTGTATTGGTGCCATTTTGGAAACTTTATATTTATGCAGTTACGAACTATTTCCTTCATTTGAATATACACATGAGCAATGAACTTCTTTATACGCGTATGCATGTTATAACTATGAAGTCGATGTACACTTCAAACAAAACAAAAAGTTTCAAATTTTCCGCTAAAATTAACCTAACGAATGTAATGACGACGTAAGTAGGCTTGTCTGCGACCTCTAAGAGGTCAACGCACTTTCGGCTAGGTTCTAAACCCCAGTCGTGATAGTTTAGGGTTACGGTTAAGGATAGGATTTGGGTAAGGGTTCGTGTTAGGGATAGGGTTAGGGTTAGGGTTAGGGTTTAGGGTATTTTTTAGTTTTAGGTTTTGGGGTTTAGGATTTTTGGTTTAAAATCTATGGTTTAGTGTTTAATGTTTGGGTTTTGGTATTTTGGGCTTGGGGTTTCGGGTTAATGGTTTAGGGTTAAATTTAGGGTTATGGTTAGGGTTAGGGTTTGGGTTAGGGTTAGAGTTTAGTTTTTTTTTAGGTTTTAGGGTTTGTGGTTTAGGATTTGAGATTTAAAATCTATGGTTTACTGTTTAATGTTCAGATTTTTGTATTTTGAACTTAGGTTTTTTTTCTTGGACTTAAGGTTTAGGGTTTTAGTTAGGGTTAGGGTTTGAATTAAGGTTAGGGTGTTAAGCTTTTGTTAGGTTTTATGGTTCAGGATTTAGCATTTGAGGTTTAAAATCTATGGTTTAGTATTTAATGTTTGGGTTTTGACATTTTGGGCTTAGGGTTTCGGGTTTATGGTATAGAGTTAGGGTTAGGGTTAGGGTTAAGGTTAGGGTTAGGGTTAGGGTTAGTTTTTTTTTTTAGGTTTTTGGATTTAGGCTTTAGGATTTGAGGTTTAATATCAATAATTTAGTGTTTAATGTTTGGGTTTTAGTATTTTGGGCTTGGAGTTTAGGATTTATGGTAGGGTTAGAGTTAGGGTTAGGGTTTAGGTTATTTTTTAGGTTTTAGAATTTGGGGTAAGGATTTGAGTTGCAATATCTATGGTTTAGTGTTAAATGTTAGGGTTTTGGTATTTTGTGATTTGGATTTAGTGTTTAGGGTTTAGGGTTTAAGGTTTAGGGTTAGGGTAAAGGATAGGGTCAGTGTTAGTGTTCGTGCTAGGGATAGGGTTTAGTTTTTTTTTTTAGGTTTTAGATTTTGGGGTTTAGTATTTTTGGTTTAAAATCTAAGGTTTATTATTTAATGTTTCGGTTTAGGTATTTTGGGCTTAATGTTTCGGGTTAATGGTTTAGGGTTAGGGTTAGGGTTAGGTTTTAGTTTTTTCTTAGATTTTAGGGTTTGTGTTTAAGGATTTAGGTTTAAAATCTATGATTTAGTGTTTGATGTTTGGGTTTTTGTATTTTGGACTTAGGGTTTTTTTTGTCTTAGGGTTAGAGTTAGGGTTAGGATTAGGGTTAGAGTGTAGATTTTTTTAGGTTTTATGGGTCTGGGTTTAGCATTTGAGGTTTAAAAACTATGGTTTAGTATTTAATGTTTGGGTTTTTGTATTTTGGGCTTAGTGTTTTGGTTTAGAGATTAGGGTTAGGGTTAGGGTTAAGGTTGGGTTATAGTTAGGGTCAGGGTTTTGGGTTTTCTTAGGTTTTTGGGTTTAGGGTTTAGGATTTGAGATTTAATATCAATGGTTAGTGTTTAATGTTTGGATTTGGTATTTTGGCTTTGGGTTTAGGATTTATGGTAGGGTTAGGGTTAGGGTTAGGGTTTAGGTTGTTTTTTACTTTTTTCGGTTTGGGGTTAAGGATTTGAGTTTTAATATCTATGGTTTAGTGTTCAATGTTAGGGTTTTGGTATTTTGAAATTTGGGTTTAGGGCTTAGGGTTTAGGGTTAGGGTTAAGTATAGGGTTAGGGTTAGGGTTTATTATTTATTTAGGTTTTAGGGATTGTGGTTTAGGATTTGAGATTTATAATCTATGGATTAGTGTTTAATGTCTGGGTTTTTGTATTTTGGACTAAGGTTTTTTTTGGACTTAGGGTTTAGGTTTAGGGTGTAGGTTCTTTTAGGTTTTATAATTCAAGGTATAGCGTTTGAGGTTTAAAATCTATTGTTTAGTGTTTAATATTTGGGTTTTTTGTATTTTGGGCTTCGGGTTTAGGGTTTATGGTATGTTAGTGTCAGGGTTCATGTTAGAGTTAGGGTTAGGTATTAGGTTATTTTTTAAGTTTTAGAGTTTGGGTCTATTTGAGTTGTAATATCTATGGTTTAGTGTTTAATGTTAGGGTTTTGGTATTTGGCATCGGGTTTAGGTTACGGTTAAGGATAGGGTTAGGATTAGAGTTTATGTTTTTTTTTTAGGTTTTAGGTTTTGGGGTTTAGGACTTTTGGTATAAAATCTATAGTTCAGTGTATAATATTTTGGTTTTGGTATTTTGGTCTTGGGTTTCGAGTTAATGGTATAGGGTTAGGGTTAGGGTTTGGGTTAAGATTAGGGTAAGGGTTAGGGTTTATATTTTTTTAGGTTTTACGATTTGGGTTAAGGATTTGAGTTGTAATATATATAGTTTTCGTGTTCACTGTTAGGATTTTGGTATTTTGGACTTTGAGTTTAGGGTTTAGGGTTTAGGGTTTAGGGTTAAGGTAAGGGATAGGGTTAGGGTTAGGGTTAAGGTTTAGGTTTTTTTAGGTTTTAGGATATGTGGTTTAGGTTTTGAGGTTTAAAATCTATGGTTTAGGGTTTAATGTCTGGGTTTTGGTATTTAGGATTTTTGTATTTTGCACTTTGGGTTTAGGATTTATGGTAGGGCTAGGGTTAGGGTTAGGATTAGGATTTAGGTTGTTTTATTGGTTTTGGGTTTGGAGTTAAGGATTTGAGTTATAATATCTATGGTTCTGTGTTCAATGTTAGGGTTTTGGTATTTTGGGCTTTGGGTTTAGGGTTTAGATTTTTGGGTTAGGGTTAAGGATAAGGATAGGGTTAGGGTTAGGTTTTGGGTTAGGGTTAATTATTTTTTTGAGGTTTTAGGTTTTGGGGTTAAGGATTTTCAGTTTAAAATCTATGGTTTAGTGCTTAATGTTTGGGTTTTGTTATTTTGGGCTTGAGGTTTTGGGTTAATGGTTTAGGGTTAGGGTTAGGGTTAGGGTTAAGGTTAGGGTTAGGGTTTGGGTTAGGGTTAGGTTTTAGTTTTTTTTTAGGTTTTAGGGTTTGTGGTTTCGGATTTGAGGTTTAAAATGTATGGTTTAGTGTTTAATGTTTGGGTTTTCGTATTTTGGACTTCGGGTTTAGGGTTAGGTATAGGTTTTTCTTAATATGGTTCAGGGTTTAGCATTTGAGGTTTAACATATATTGTTTAGTATTTAATGATTGGGTTTTGGTATTTTAGGCTTAGGGTTTCGGGGTTAAGGATTTGAGTTATAATATATATGGTTTAGTGTTAAATGTTAGGGTTTTGGTATTTTGTGCTTTGGATTCAGAGTTTAGAGTTAAGGGTAAGGGTTAAGGATAGGGTTAGTGTTAGGGTTTGTGTTACGGATAGGCTTAGGGTTAGGGTTTCAGTTTCTTTTTAGGTTTTAGGTTTTGGTTTAGAATTTATGATTTAGTTTTTAATGTTTTGGTTTAGGTATTTTGGGCTTAATGTTTCGGGTTAATGGTTTAGGGTAAGGGTTAGGATTAAGGTTAAGTTTAGGGTTAGGGTTAGATTTAAGGTTTTTTTTTAGGTTTAAGGGTGTGTGGTTTAGGATTTGAGGTTTAAAATCTATGGTTGAGTGTTTAATGTTTAGGTTTTTTGTATTTTGAACTTAGGGTTTTTTTTTGTCTTAGAGTTCAGGGTTTAGGGTATAGGGTTAGAGTTAGGGTTAGGATTAGGGTTAGGGTGTAGTTTTTTTTAGGTTTTATAGTTCAAGATATTATTTGAGGTTTAAAATCTATGGTTTAGTATTTAATGTTTGGGTTTTTGTATTTTGGGCTTAGTGTTTGGGGTTAGGGTTTAGGGTTAGGGTTAGGGTTAAGGTTTGGGTTAGGGTTTTGGGTTTTCTTAGGTTTTTGGGTGTAGGGTTTATGATTTGAGATTTAATATCAATGGTTTAGTGTTTAATGTTTGGATTTTGGTATTTTGGTCTTGGGGTTTAGGATTTATGGTAGGGTTAGAGTTAGGGTTAGGGTTAGAGTTAGGGTTTAGGTTGTTTTGTAGGTTTTTGGGTTTGGGGTTAAGGATTTGAGTTTTAATATCTATGGTTTAGTGTTCAATGTTAGGTTGTTTTTTTTTGGGCTTTGGGTTTAGGTTTTAGGGTTTACGGTTAGGGTTAAGAATAGGGTTAGGGTTTAGTGTCTTTTTTGGTTTTAGGTTTTGGGGTTTAGGATATGCAGTTTAAAATCTATGGTTTAGTGTTTAATGTTAGGGTTTTGATATTTTGGGCTGAGGTTTTGGGTTAATGGTTTGGGGTTTGGGTTAGGGTTAGGGTTTATGTTAGGGTTAGGGTTTTGTTTGTTTAAGGTTTTGGGGCTAGGGGTTAAGGTTTTGAATTGTAATATCTATAGTTTAGTGTTCACTGTTAGGGTTTTGGTATTTTGGACTTTGAGTTTAGGGTTTAGGGTTTAGGGTTAGGGTGTAGTTTTTTTTTAATATGGTTCAGGGTTTAGCATTTGAGGTTTAATATCTATTGTTTAGAATTTAATGATTGGGTTTTGGTATTTTGGGCTTAGGGTTTCGGGTTTATGGTTTAGAGTTAGGATTAGGGTTAAGGTTAGGGTTAGGGTTAAGGTTAGGGATTTCGGTTCTTTTAGATTTTGGGGTTTAGGGTGTAGAATTTGAGGTTTAATATCAATGGTTTAGTGTTTATTGTTTGGGTTTTGGTATTTTGGGCTTGGGGTATAAGGTTTATTGTAGAATTAGGGTTAGGGTTAATGTTAGGGTTAGTGTAAGGGTTTAGGTTATTTTTAGGTTATAGGGTTTGTGGGTTAAGGATTTGAGTTGTAATATCTATTGTTTAGTGTTTAACGTTAGGGTTTTGGTATTTTTGTCTTTGAGTTTAGGGTATAGGGTTTAGGTTAGGGTTAAGGATAGGGTTAGGGTTAGGGTCAGGGTTAGGGTTTGTGTTAGGGTTAGGGTTTAGTTTATTTTTTAGTTTTAGGTTTTGGGGTTTAGGATTTTTGGTTTAAAATCTATGGTTTAGTGTTTAATGTTTGGATTTTTGTATTTTGGGCTTGGTGTTTCGGGTTAATGGTTTAGGTTTTGGGTTAGGGTTAAGGTTAGGGTTTGGGTTTGAGTTAGGGTTAGGGTTTATTTTTTTTTAGGTTTTTGGGTTTGTGGTTAAGAATTTGAGATTTAAAATCTATGGTTTAGTGTTTAATATTTGATTTTCGTATTTTGAACTTAGGTTTTGTTTCTTGAACTTAGGGTTTAGGGTTTAGGGTTAGGGTTAGGATTAGGGTTAGTGTGTAGGTTTTTTTAGGTTTTATTGTTCAGCGTTTAGCATTTGAGGTTTAAAATTTATGGTTTAGTATTTAATGTTTGGGTTTTTATATTTTGTGCTTAGGGTTTCCGGTTTATGGTTTAGAGTTAGGGTTAGGGTTAAGGTTAGGGTTACGGTTAGGTTACGGTTTTTTTTTTTTCTAGGTTTTTGGGTTTATGGTTTAGGATTTGAGGTTTAATATCAAATGTTTAGTGTTTAATGTTTGGGTTTTGGTATTTTGGGCTTGGGGTTAGGATTTATGGTAGGTTAGAGTTAGGTTTAGGTTTAGGTTGTTTTTTAGGTTTTCGGGTTTGGGATAAGGATTTGAGTTGCAATATCTATGGTTTAGTGTTAAATGTTAGGGTTTTGGTATTTTTATCTTTGAATTTAGCGTTTAGGGTTTAGGGTTTAGGGTTAGGGTTAAGGATACGCTAAGTATTAGGGTTCGTGTTAGGCATAGGGTTAGGGTTAGGGTTTAGGTTTTTTTTTAGGTTTTAGATTTTAGTGTTTAGGATTTTTAGTTTAAAATCTATGGTTTAGTGTTTAATTTTTCGGTTTAGGTATTTTGGGCTTAATGTTTTGGGTTAATGGTTAGGGTTAGGGTTAGGGTTAAAGTTAGGGTTACGGTTAAGGTTAGTTTTTTTTTTTAGGTTTTAGGGTTTGTGTTTTAAGATTTGAGGTTTAAAATCTATGGTTTAGTGTTTAATGTTTGGGATTTTGTTTTTTGAACATAGGTTTTTTTTGTCTTACGGTGTAGGGTTTAGGGTATAGGGTTAGAGTTAGGGTGAGGGTGGTTTTTTTAAGGTTTTATGGTTCAGGGTTTAGCATATGATGTTTAAAATCTATGGTTTAGTATTTAATGTTTGGGTTTTGGTATTTAGGGCTCAGTGTTTTGGGTTTAGGGATTAGGGTTCGGGTTAGGGTTAAGGTTGGGTTAGGGTTAGGGTTTTGGGTTTTCTTAGGTTTTTGAGTTTAGGGCTTAGGATTTGAGATTTAATATCAATGGTTTAGTGTTTAATGTTTGGATTTTGGTATTTTGGGCTTGGGCTTTAGGATTTATGGTAGTGTTAGGGTTAGGGTTTAGGTTGTTTTTTAGGTTTTTCGGTTTGGGGTTAAGGATTTGGGTTGTAATATCTATGATCTAGTGTTCAATGTTAGGGTTTTGATTTTTGGGATTTAGGTTTAGGGTTTAGGGTTAGGGTTTGGGTTAGGGTTAGGGTTTAGTGTTTTCTTTTAGGTTTTGGAAATGGTGGTTTAGGATTTTTAGCTTAAAATTTATGGTTTAGTGTTTAATAATTAGGTTTAGGTATTTTGGGCTTAATGTTTTGGGTTAATGGTTTAGAGTTAGGGTTAACGTTTAGGTTACGGTTAGGATTAGGGTTAGGGTTTAGTTTTTTTTCGGTTTTACGGTTTGTGGTTTAGGATTTGAGGTTTAAAATCTATGGTTTAGTGTTTAATGTTTGGGTTTTGTATTTTGGACTTAGTGTTTTTTTGGACTTAGGGTTTAGGTTTTTGGGTTTAGGGTATAGGAATAGGGTTAGGATTAGGGTTAGGGTGTAGATTATGTTAGGTTTTATGGTTCAGGGTTTAGCATTTGGGATTTAAAATATATGGTTTAGTAGTTAATGTTTGGGATTTGGGATTTTGGGCTAAAGGTTTCGGGTTTTATGGTTTAGAGTTAGGGTTAGGGTTAGGGTTTTTGTCTTTTTATGTTTTTTGGGTTTAGGGTTTAGAATTTGAGGTTAATATCAATGGTTAAGTGTTTAATGTTTGGATTTTAGTATTTTGGGCTTGAGGTTTAGGATTTATGGTAGGGTTAAGGTTAGGGTTAGGGTTAGGGTTTAGGTTGTTTTTAGGTTTTAGGGCTTGGGTTAAGGATTTGAGTTGTAATATCTATGGTTTAGTGTTTAATGTTAGTGTCACGCCTCAAAACCCATTAAGACGGACAGGCACCCGATGCCCTAAATGCCCGAGAGAACTAACCTACAACCTGTTCTTACTGAGCATATACTATAACAATTGAGACAAGTTAACTTTGGATGCAGCGATACAAACCAACGTAAGTAGATCCAAAAGTTATATACAAGACTTGGCCGTTTAGGCCACAACTCCTTAAGACACAACTGAACCATGTACATACGTCTACAAAGCCTCTAAAAGATAGAAGACTAGAGTAGGTCGGGACAGACCCCGCCTTACCCTTAACTACGATACAATACCAAACGAATTTACCAAGGACTTAATAAAGCTCCGAATCAACTTGGAGCTCACCAAAAGTAGCAGAATTTCGACTGCTTCTACTGAGGAGGTCTACTAGCTGGAGTACCTGAGCCTGCAGCATGAAATGCAGCGTCCCCAATACGGGACTTCAGTACGAAAAATGTACTGAATATGTAAGGCAAAAAGTATATGTAATACAAGGCACAAATGAAATCAAGTAGCAACATATGAGTGCATAGATTAGGAGAGAAGACCACCTTTGCTTACTCTTGTGGAATCAATTAAGCTAGATTCTTTTCTTTACCTTCTTTGTATGTTATAATCTTTGTTGGGCATGTGATACAAGTGACCAGCTGATCAGTGGTAGAAGAGGATGACCCATGCTAGGCGTATTAACCCCTGGGATGCGGTCCTCATAATTACACAACTTGGGATCGGCCCATGCTAGGCTTTCGCCCCTGAGCTGCCACCCTTCTATACCAATAGGGATCGGCCCATGCTAGGCTTTCGCCCCTGAGCTGCCACCCTTAATTAAATAGATTTCTTCACTTATATTCTTTAATCTTTGAGATTATTGTTAATCAGTTCATAACTCTTTTGAGATGTTATTTTGGATAATCGTAACACTTTGAGATGTTGATTTGGTGGTCATAATCATCTTGGAGACATGAAATTACGAAACAGTAGGGGAATACATGAAAACAATACTTTGAGGCAGTAACAATGACATAAGGAGCTATGAAACATCAACACCTTACTTTAAGACCTTAATGGCACAATTGACTTCAATTGGCTTAGGAGAAGGATTCATCAAACTTTCTTTTTGCAAATACCATTTCTTAATAGCACAGGGGAAATTACACAATTATAGATTAGTGAACAATTAATGAAGTAGAACATATAATGAAGTAGTTCCATGTACTTAGAATGGGGAAAGAAATATTGTTAGCTATTTGGAGATAGTACGCTGCCACCATGCTTTCTTTTCTAGAAATAGAACTTATGAGAATCACTTCATTGATATTAATTTCAGGTGGCAGATTTCATGCCAAAAGGATATAGAATCGAATAGCCTTACATACCTTATATTTATGACCAATACCACTATCACGATTCAGCCTTCCTTATTGGGTGCTAATCTACAACATAAGTCATGATTAAGCTAACATCAGCAGCTAATCACAATAAGGTTCTCCAAAA